>JACBWW010000334.1:0-45777 GCA_020086605.1 Lanius collurio | reverse complement strand
TTTAATGTAGGTTACAAGAGAGATGCTGTGCCATGCTTCATTTTTTTAATCGCTTCCCTTTTCTACTATGTCTCAATATTGCATACAAGTCTATCACTCACCTTAGAGGCATGGTCTTGAGGAGACAGCTGGCAATATGAACTGTATTTCTACTTCCCTGCTGAGGCACTGTGGATGTCTAAACTTTTGTTTCCAACAGAATGCTTTACAGGCATCACAGAACTCTTAGAGATCTGTGATCAGGATCAGCACATAGCTGTATGCTGTAACTAATATGACTAACATGACTAGGGCTTCAGGTTCAGCTAATGTAAATACAACGCAGTCTTAATTTACAAATTATTATCATATATCCCTAGTGGAGACTGAGAAATAAAGCACTGCAGTCAGACAAATATAAAAAAAAATGGGAAACTAGGATTATGTGTTTTTCCTATCCATAAATTTAATGACTTCTTCACACGGGGTGCAGCAGCTCACACGTTTCCCACTTACCCCACCATTCATACTTATAGACTAAAGCCAAACAAGAATTATAACTTTAAAGCACAGGGTCTCTAGGTTTTTATCACATTGTCCGGGTTCTAACTATGAAGTAGTTAATTTTTGCAGTAGCCAGGATGGGGCACAGCTAAGACCCAGGGGTTATTCTGAACCACCTTAATGGGAAGGGGGAAGGGGTTGCTTTGGGTCAGGGTAGCATGGAGGTGGCTGGGTATTGCTGGGATCCTGTGCCATGTAGTGCAGATATAGCATTTGCAAGTGGATCACCCACCTCTCTTGTATGCTTTTGTTATAAATACTGCTACTGTTCATTTTCTTATTTCATTGCTGTTTCCAGTAAATTGTTCCTATCTCCAACTATGACCTTTACCTTTTGTGTCTCCAGTTCTTGCCTCCGCTCTGCCAGAGGGGAGGACAAGGGGAGAGTGATTGAGTGGCACAAGGTTTGGAGTGGTTTCAGTGGGAACACTAAATTGAAGAATACCATTCCTAAACTACAACATACATTAAATGTATATAGTATGAAAATGGTATAGCATGAGGTTTTTTGCCAACAGAGCAAAATGTTCAGATTATATTTGCATTTAGTGTTTCCATTCTCCAACAATGGCTGAAAGTACAAGGGGAATGTTCACATTTTTAAGCTCTTAAATACCATAATAATCATACTAGTAAGAGTAGAATTTACATTTTAGAGTCTGTAAAAAATAAAGGGCTCCTCATAGTTTTGTATCATCTGTGAACTGGTTTAAGTATCCCTTCCAGTTCTGTGTCCAAGTAATTTATGAAGATGTTGAAGAGAACTAGGCCTAGGACTGAGCCCTGCAGAACCCTACTAGTCCCATGTCACCACTCTGATCTAAGGAAACTTTCATTTCTGTAGAGAAATCTTGATGATTACCAGTTCATAAACCTTGTAGGTCTGTGCTGTTTATTTAGTTGCATCTGTCCAGCATCACAGGTCCAGTATCTGTCCAATATCAGAGTGTTTTCTCACATTTCAAAAGCCGCTATGTTACTTTGTTTTTCATAAAGCCTCCTGCTCTCCCTTTCTGCTCTACTGATGTCAATTACTCATGTCCCACTCCCTTAGTTCTTTTCTTTTGTTCTTTTACAATTTGTGTATTTCAAGAGGAGCACTGAACATGCAAGAATATGATATTCAGCACGTATTTCTCACTGCACAGTGTTAACAGCTGAGAGCATTAGCTGATGTCTAAGCCCTAAGACAGTACTAACTTAGTAGGCCAGAAAAAACAAAGAGTGCCTAACGAAGTGAGTGTGTGCATACTGGCAGTCATAAAGTATCTTTAGAGACACATAACTATCAGCATGCTGCCATGCACACACAAATCCATACAAACAGTAAAGCAAAATTCCAGAATATGAACTACTCTAACAACAGAAGATGATGCGGCACTGGTAAAGACGTGACTATGAGTGTCTCTCTGAAAATTAGTTTTATCGACCTCTCAGATGCCATGAATAATTCCAAAACTCTTCCTGATACTAAACAAACAGCTACAAGGCAAGCACCACTTGTGCCAAATATTCAAGAGGTCTGGCAGAATGACAACAGTGACAGAGGCAGTTGCTTTTCATCGCCGTGTGCAACTATGCTGTTTTACTATTTTTTAAAACCAAAAGTTCTACAGATGCATCATTAAATTATGTTTCCTTTGGAACCACGCACCATGTTGGCAAAAGAATAAGCAATAAATTTAAAGTAGTTTAATTATAGAAATAGTAATTTCAAAATAGTTTCCAGCATCAACATTGCTAAGAGGCATCCAAATGTCTCAGGTATTAGCAGCAGTTATCAATATTAATCACTTCTCTATCACTGTTTTCCAATGACTTGTTGTAGTGGGTGGGCCCTGGCTGAGTGCCCTGTGCCCACTAAGTCATTCTATCACTCCCTTTTCCTTTGGGACAGGGGAGAGAGTAAGATGGAGAACAGCCAGCAGGGTGAGATAAAGCAGTTTTATTACAGTAAAAGAAAAAGTATAAGCAGAGATTTGAGCACACAAAAGCTAAAGGGAAAAAGAAGGTCAATCTCTACTTCCCATCAGGAGTGATGTTGGGGGATTTCCCAGGAAGCAGGTCTTCAGCACAAGCAGTGGTTGCTCCAGAAGGCAAACACTGGAAGCTCGTGAAGGCCCTCCCCTGCTTCCTCCTCTCTCTTTCAGCTTATATATGTGAGCTGCCATCATATGGTATGGAATATCCCTTGGATTCAGGTCAGCTGGCCTGGCTGTGTCCCCTCCCAGGATCTTGCCCACTCCCATCCCCTTTGATTGGGGGGAAGGAATGTCAGAGGGGCAGCGCTGCTCAGCAGTAGCCAAAGCACTGGTTTGTTATCAACACCCTTCCAGCTGCTAATGCAAAGCACTGCACTGGGGGGGCTGTGAGCTTTACCTCAGTCAGACCCAATACACTTTTATATCCCACTAGTCGAGTTCTTAGAAAAATGAATGATATGTTTTTCTAAAATTCATGATGGTTTGTTTAGCTAATTTGTGTTCCAAAGGGAAATCCACAGTATGACTCCTCCCTGGTTCTACAAAATGAGAAAGTGGAATAGTCAGTAGGACACTCAGTTGAGCTTAAAAAAGTTTGATTTTTGTCCTAGGCCAATTAATGGCTAAATTTGTAACAGCAGACAATTTGCCTCTCCTACCTTTGAAACAGGAAAATATTTACATGATCCTTTGAACTACTCTTTTGAACATCTCACATTCTCATCTAACCTAATAGATGAATTTATCTCCTGAGATGAAGCACATCTTCAACCAAGTATCACCTGTTTCAATTTGCAAAACATCACAGTGGTATTCAACAACCAGGGAACCAACCTACATAGCTCACTTAAGCCAATTCTGCATTATAGAAACAATACTTTCTATGACTTCAGAGAAAAATAAAGGGAAAAAAAAAAAAAAGGGTTACATCAGCCTGAAAGAAAGTAGATTGTTCACCCCCACATACACAAAAAAAACCCCAAACACAACAAAACAAACAAACACCCTAAACCTCAAAAAAACCCAACCCTGCAAGACGCCCCACAGGTATCCATCCCATCCCCCTCCATGAACAGAAGATAGCTCAATAAGAAAATGTCTGACCAACTTTGGTATTAGATTCCTTTATAAAATACTTGATGAGAATCATAATTACTGCTTTAATAAGGTGTTGAAGAATAGCAAACATTGAATGTGCTATTCTCATGACAGCATCACTTAATGCTGCTTTCAAGACAGCACAGGAAGAATGATGTGTAAACTCTGAAATACTACTCACAAAAATATGCAGATGTTGTTTTCATGCAAGTCACATTACACACGGCACAAAAAGAAAAGACTATTTTAAATATTTGAGAACATTTAACCAAATTTTTCCTGTATGACTAAATGATAATTACTTCCAGAGACTATAGACCTCTTTAAAAAAAAGAGCATTTTAACCCCAGACCATTTGTATTTCTATGGAGGCTGAAATGCAAATGACAAAGTTCAGCAATAAGGTGAATCTATTTGAATATGTGATGTAATGTAAAACTAATAAATGAATGCTATGAATTGAGGGGCAGCAAAAGATGCCATGTTAACTGATGGATTAGCACGTGAAGTAAATGAAGCTGTCACACAGAGATGACTACTAACAGAATCACATTTAGTCTTAAAATGAGCCCTGGAAATACCTCTTTAAAAAGATTCAACAACGAAGAATTCACTGACTTCCCAAAGTGCAGGAGGTCATGTATTACACCAATTCAATCAGCTGTGCCCCTTCACTGAAAAACAAGAAATGAAGAGCTCAAAGGGTCTGAAATAAAAACAAGTTCTTAAAAGAAATTGTGCTAGTCTATAACTAGGGTCATGGGTCACACCATTTAAAGATAGTAGAAGCACTATTGCAAAGATGGCAAGACAAGGTCCAGAGTGATCTATTTCTTTCAGGAGATCAGAGCACTCTTGTAGGCTGAAAAAACCAGACATAATGCCCTTGTTTAATATCACATTAGGAAAAGTTCTTGTAACTCTAGAAAACCACTACTAAACTCAAAAAATGGCTGCAAATAGAATGTAATGTCTTGTGTTTCTTATTAACCAAAAGTGTCATAGTCACTATGTTCTTAACTATATATAGGCAAAAAATAACACTGCAAAGTTCTAAAATCCGAGCTTGATGAGAGGCTTTTCTAACTAAAAAGGATAAAGAATAGAACATAACAACTGCACAAACAAACTGTGATTATATATGATGTTATTAGACATACCACTAAAATCCCTGATGTTGCCCCTGAGGGACATGAGCTTTGCTACGAAGCTACAACCTATTTGGGGTCAATGCAAATGAAAAGGAGAAAGAGACCTCCCAGCTCTGGTCCTTGCAGTCCTCCTGGGCTTTGAAATAGCCAGGCACACCCTTCACCTGAAAGAGCAACAGTAGCCCCCTCCCACTGGAATGCAGTAGAACCATCAATTTTTAACGAGTCCCTGCAGAAGCTATGTATATACATCCTCAGACCTACAAATGAGTGATGGTTCACTCAGTGAGAGTTTCTTCCCCACACAGAGAAAAGATTATAGTAAAGCTGTAATCCCAAATCCCTTATGCTAAATTCTACTTGCAAGAAGCACCTCCTGTAAGTGTTCCCCTTCTTGGCTATTGCCAGAGCAAGGCATATCTCCTTTAAATAAATTTATCTCTAGAAATTCAACCAGTCTGCATCCTTTTTCTCTCAAAAAAAACACTGGAAAGAGACTTTTGGAACTGTTGCAAGCACAAAATGCGGGATGGTTGTTATAGAATTAAAGGAGAAATAAATCCCTGTGCAATAACATAGCTAAACTAATACCTGTTAAATATGAATTATGAGATCAAACTGGTCAGTAGAGACCAGAAGAAATCAAGCAGAAGTCATCCAAAGTCTTAATGATCAGACAGACCCAGCAGGAATTCAGCACAATGCAAACATAAGTGCTACTGGACAAGCACCTTAAACTACTCTGTAGAGATTTTCTCTATATTGTGAATGTGTGCTGGTTGGCATTACAAATAACATAAAGCTGTTTTGAATAAGCAACTAGAATTCCTCCTATAGCGCACTGTAACCAATTGTGGTCAATCTGCTCTATAATATCTTCAATTTTCTGGATATAGAAGAGGAAAGTAAGGTGCAGTGGGAAAAGAAGAAGAAAAGGTAAGCGTACAAAACCCAACAAGAATGTGTTTTAATAGCCTTTGCATTTTTATGGCAACTTATCTAGGTTGTACAGGCCTCTCATATTGCCTCGCTGAAGCTCTAGATACTTAAATATCAGAACATAATCTCCCTTTTTTCTGGCTTTCAAGGATATTTGGCCTATGATTTTCCTTACAAACTTAAAAAGTAAAATAGAGATATCTAACTTAGAGTGTATATGAATAAAGGAAGTTCCATTCTCAAGATATTTTTAAACCATGCCTTAGCCAATGCTAAATGATTTTCCAGAGAGACAAAATAAATTGTTATATTTTCTGTATGTGGAAAAATAAAAAGCAGAGAGTACAAAGGAAGTAAAATATCTTCCCATGTATGCAGAAGTCATCACTGCAAGCCAGAATTCTCTCCTTATCATCACAGTTTTTCATTGATTTAAATAAAACCCTGATATAATTCCAATGAAGCCTGAGTAGAAAGCATCAGAGTTACTAATATTTACAAATATGTCTTTCCTAAAGAAAAAAACCTAGTGAATTACTATTAAATAAGCAAGCTACTCAAATGATCCAAGTTATGAAAACTAAATTGAAATGACAAGCTTTGCATTCAACATTGAGAAAATGGAGAAAATTAATATAACAATTGAGTGCTATTAAGGAACAATTTGTCCATTATTTATCTATTGGTTCTAAGTATCATTGTTCAATCAGCTATTCAAAAGTCCTACCAAAATTTTAAGTGCCTGCCACCATTAGGGAAATATAGAAAAAAATGGATAATAGACCCCAGGGTACACTGTCTTTCTGACAACGGTTTTAAAACGTATGTCAAAAATTAATGAGGCAGAAATGAAAGCAGATTAAGTAAAGTTTAAAATAGCTTAAACTGAAAAGATTTTCAATGTAAATTACTTTCACAGTTTACTGAAATAAAAAGTCAAGAAAATAAAGACTGAGGTAATGATTGCAAGGAACCAATTATTAAAAGAGGTGCAAGCAAGACCATATTCCAAAGTCAATAGTATGGATCATATTTAACTTATTTGTTCAACAGTTAAATATGAATATACAGTCCTGAATTACACCATTTACTGTTTAATGCTGTGGCTTTACATTGTTTCTGCCACAACTTTGGGTTATGCCCCAGGGTCCTTTCGTGGTGCCACGACCTTCCTAAAAGGGTGTCCTCAGCGCAGCCGCTCGGCAGGGCCACCACACACACACACACACGGAAAGCTGCGGTCAGTGGGTCGGCTGCAAAGAGTCAGGAAGGGTCTCTGTATTGAGCTCCACGGGAGGAGTTTATTGCAGCCACCCCGTGAAGGGTTCCAGGGATGAAAACAAAGAACAATGGAAGGTCCAGGTTTAAGTATGGGAGCGGATCAAGGATCAGGGATCAAGGATCTGAGGGCACGGGGGCGGTACACAGGT
Organism: Lanius collurio; assembly: GCA_020086605.1. NCBI lineage: Eukaryota > Metazoa > Chordata > Aves > Passeriformes > Laniidae > Lanius > Lanius collurio. The sequence goes on along the minus strand of JACBWW010000334.1, from coordinate 38,634 downwards.
GGGATAGGGAATGGGAGCCAATGGGGAACTCTGAGGGAGTGGTGAGGGCAAGGGCCAGTGGGGGAACCTGGAGTGGAGAACCTTCTAGGGCAGGGACACACAAGGTAACAGAGGGCAGGGAGGCCAATGGGGCCAGCCCAGGAAGCAGAACTGGGGTACATTAACATACCAAAGCATCCTGGGGGAAGCTTCTTCTGTTCACCCTAACCTGGGGAGGGTCTCTTGGTACTAGGGACTGTCCCACCAGTGGACTCTCTTTGTCCCTTGTTCTGTAGGCTCATTGGCCTCCACAGGGTTCAGCCAACTTGAAGATCGAACTAAGAATCTGCATCCAGGCTAATGGCTAAATCCTCTTTTTCTGTAGATGCATCCCTTGCTTCTCTGAAAAAAAAAAACAAACCAAACCTCTGTACAAATGATCACCGTTTTTCTCCATGTTGTAATACTTTTCTGATGAGTTAGGCCTCTTTTTGTGTCTTATTAAGATGCCCTGTGAGATTATGGGTATGCAAACTGTCCATTTGGATTGGGTGATACTAGGGTAAAGTCAGTTTTCACGCAAATATTGTTAAGTGAATATTCTATTAGTCTAGGTATATTGTCGTAGATACCAGTGATTCTTCAGTTTCTTACTAGAAGCTAATCCCCTCAGACTGAAAGCCTTCCCGTAAACTTGAAAAATTAATTTATTTCACATTTCTACACATCTTCTATCTTAGCAAAATGTTACTGATGTACAATAGGGCAGAAGTCACTGTCTCTGTGGTGGACCTTAAACTCCCTAAGAATATTGAATAGAGTCAGGAGTACATGCAGAAGGAGAGCTGTGAAGATTTAGTCTAAAGGTAACTCTTACTTTTGTGTCTGACACTGTATGGAAGAGTGGCACAGATATTCCAGATGGAGTAGAATAAAATTAAATAGCTCAGCTCTGAAGAGTGGAGATATGGGGAATAAATGGAAAGAAGGGAATGGTGAAGAGCAGGGAGAAAATTACCCATTTTGCATATAAATGATGTAATTACCCCCTCAGCTTCTCAGGCAGAAGTTGACATCCCTAATTAGAATAATTTTATGATCTTCTGGGGACAGATATACAAAAACATAAAGAGAAAGAAAAAATAACAAATACAACTAACATCATCGGCTGCTTTTACAACATAATTTTGCAAGAGAACTGATGATGTACATCCAGTCTCAGCTTTATAACAAATTACCATGTTTGTATTTTATTTCAGATGATTCACAGAGCTTGATATAAAAGGCAGAGGCTGAATGAAACCTTTTCAGGGAAGAAAATGATGAAACCACAATACAAAGACAGGGAATTGAAAGCCCACTGTAATGTGTTTCTTTGTTTTCTTCTGATTAATACTGTAAAATGAAAGCCGCTGTGTTTAACCTGTGCTGATGGTACAGTTGCTGTAATTAAGCATGAGAACTTAACAACTTGTGCATGCTGATTGTTTCATACAAAGCACCTGGCAGATCTGCCAGTACATCCACTATTAAATCTACAGCAGACATGCCCAACCACCGAAGTCTGCCATTATTGCTTGTTTAATTGATCTACAGTATTCTACCACATCTTCACTTCCTAATTGCTGGGCAAAAAAGCAGGTATTTAGCCTTTTCCAGATGGTGAGGTAGCGAGAGGACGTGTTGTTTTAGTCATGTGGGAAGGAAGGGGTTGTGCTACAAAGGAAGATAAAAACCAGTGAGTGTAGCAAATCTGGAAAATTCCATTAGCATGTGGCTCATCTTATCACTCTTATCATCTGACTGACTGATTTAATGTTGCCCATAGACTTGACAGACCAACTTCTTAGCATTAGATACTGCACACAGTCGTTATTGGTAAATCAGTCCACTAATTTTACTCCAACAGGTTAATATTCCAGGAGTGAGGATTTGGCTAAAGGATATGTTTGTGTACCTGCACTTCTTTTTTTTTTTTTTTTTCCTCTCTTAGCTGATTCTCTTTAGCATTTCCTAAGTGTGATTTCATGGTAAGGAGACAAGCTAGAAGCCAAGAGAATAAAATTATCCTCAGGCATAAATGCAGAAAATCAGGCTTGAAATCTCAGAGGAACTGATGTTCTTGTCCTGTAACCATTACTTACAGCAGTGACTAAGTTTTGAATAATTTAGAAAAATTAAAATCTTTCTAGAGTTGTTCTCATGTCCAGTTCTGACTGATTAATTAATAGAAGCTAACAAAGATTTTAAGCCTCAGAAAAGCTTTGGGTTTTGTTCTGCTCAGAGGATGGTCACAGTGTCAAGTCCATTTGTTCTGAGCTGATTATATTATATAATATGATATAATTTATATTAAATTATATCATTAATATGATTCATTCATAGACTACAGAATTTAGAATAACCAATGTGGTTGTTAAACTAGTTAAATATTATCTATTGCACCACTTGCTTAGTTCTTCAACTCCATTTACACAGGTGGAAAGGAGAAATATATCCCAGTTATATCATCTGATAAATAACTCTCAAGTGTCATAATGATGAATCCTTTCCTTCTCAATTCCTTTGTTTGCTCTACACAACAAAGAAGGACCAGATAAAATGACAGCAGTAGTTCAGAGTGTCTCTCAAGGGGTGGTTTTGTGCAGGGCTCCACTGCAGACACTGGTGGGGTGGTCAGTGGGCTGTACGGGTCTTGTGTGTTATCCCAGTGTGAGTCATGGCTGCTTTGCACAGTGCACCTCCCAAATTCATGGGTTTTGAGGCTGGGAATAAAAAGGATTTCACAGAAAACCAGAGTGATCCATGAATATTTCTGAGTCAGAAGGTCTTTTGCAAAATACCCTTCTGTGCAGGACTGTGAGGGAGCTCAGCAAAGGTCTCAGGCAGCTGAAACACAATAGCATGTGTACAGGTGAGTAATGGCCTTTGGCTGTTGTGATGTGAATGAGAGAACAACACAGGTCTACTCTTTCCTCTGAGAGAAAAAGAAAATCAAAGGCAGAAGAGTGTAACACATTGTACAGATTATGTGTAGCACCAGTACAATGTCTAAAAAAGCTGGCAGAGAGGGACTTCAGTGGATATCATGGATGTGATGATCCTGAAAACATATAAGCACAAGGGATTGATTCTTGAAAACAGGCTGAGGCACTGAAAACCATGTGGAATGATCCATCCTTCAACTTCTGCTGTCTGTGTGGGAAGGGTGCTTGGCCTTTACCCTCTTGCTGGAGCTCCTTTCAGTCAGAGAATCCAGATTTATTTGCAGAAGGTTTAACTCAAAAGCAAATCTATGGCTTTCTAGCTTCTCCATTTGCAAAAATGTGGGTAGACCTTGCCAGAAGTAGTATGCAATCTATATCAGATAGAAATTGTGTTTATTTCTGGATTGTAGCGTGCATATAAATGAATCTGTCTCTATGGCTGTTTCACAAGAGGTGCGTGTTGCTGTCCACAGAGCAGCATTTATCTTTCTGGTTCGTGCCACTGTGTGGATAATACATCACTAGAGCAGTGGTGCTAGTTATGATGTATGACACCAACATATCATAAAAGTGTTGCCACTTCTGTGATGTATTATTAAAAACATGGAACTAAACAGAAAGATCAATATAGTACAGGTCCTTAATTTTTTTAAGTGGGTTAGAAGGTTTTAGATTAAAGGAAAAGGGCTCCAGAGAGTACATAACAGAAATGAATCAGAATAACTGTGATTTCATATATGACCCAGTTTTTAATGAAATAGATTCCATTTTCTAAAGTTTCATGTCCTCTCTGTACTCAGTTGAGAAGCAGCCAGCTTCCTACCACATTCCTACAGAGTGCCTTTCACCCTCTTCTAACATGTTCAATGATCATATAATTTGAATGAGAAATTATTTTGATTTTGTGTTTTTAATTTTATTTCGGTTTTGCATCTCCTTCTAAAGTGCTTGGACAGTTTTTTCCACCTTTTGCTCAGAAAGGTGAAACAGCAAAAGAGGCTGCCAGGTATTCACATACATGAACATTATTAAAACTAACAGTTGTCACTTCTGGCTTCTGCATATCTCACATAAAGAAAAGCAATCCCTCAGCAGGCCAGAAGAACTTTCTAATGTCCAGACAGTCCTGACCCTAAACATCTTAATAGAATAAAAACTCAGTATTAATATCAATTTTATTTTTGAGGAGTTTCAAGCGGTCGTTTTACATTCTTCTCTTTTCTTATTGTTTTGGTTCAGACACCTGTCTTGTCTTCTCTACTTGAGTATTGCATTCATCTATCTCATTTAGACATTGTTTTCTGCTATTTATTAACCTTTGTTGGGTAACATACGCATTTTTTCCTGCCTTGATATTATTTCCTTAGCTTCTTGGAGATATTTTATATAGTTTTATATCCCTTTAATCTTTTACCTAAGATATGTAAATTAAGTTCCCTTCCTTGTTCTTCCTCTGTAATATCTTCTAATCTTTTAGTCATTTTGGTTGCCCAAATTACCAGCATAGGTGTTTTCTGGGCACTTGGAACATAAAAAGAAATTAAGAGGCCTCTGTCTAACATACTATGCTGCTGTGAACGTACCTGTTATGCCCTGGCCTTAAACAAAGGAATTGCAATTCTTCTTGCACAGAGTGGGCCATTCTATTTATTGTATATTTTTATCAGTTTTTGTACTATTCACAGTCCAGGACACTGTTTAAGCATTAGGTGCTGTATTTCCCAGCCCAAAGAGATTGAAGTAGAAGATTTTAACTGCATATGAGAACCTCCTAGCAGAGACCCCTACAGAGGGGGCTTCACATTCAAACCTCCATAATATTTCAGTTCCTTTAGAATACATATTTAAGACATCATTTTAAGTGATAAATGTTTTTATATTTATAATGTATTTTGTCCTAGAAATAAAGTTTCAATAGGAGCAGTTCTGGGATTGTGAGAAAGGAAGCAAATAGTCTGGAGTGTGCAACATCCAAACCCACTGCATTTTGTGAAGGTCATGGCAATTTACATCTCTTAGCCTCAGATAATAAAGAGGTGTTCATCCAGATCATTCTGATGCAAATTATAGCTAATTTTTTCTAAGCCAGAGCAAGTTTGTAACATGGATTCTCTAGCCACTGATATATAATAACTGCCTTCTCTCTAAGGAGAGACACTGAATCTGCCAAAAATGTTTTTCTCTGTCTTCAGGTCTGAGTCTAAACAAATCTACACATGAGCAAAGTACTGCTGATGCCAAAGAGAAATATGGTTGTGCTGATAGGCAACTGAAGATGGACATCTGTCTTCCAACTTCCTCCTCTCTCCATGTTGTCATTGGGAATGAATTAGCACAAATGATATGCTTGATGTAGAATTTCTCCAAGAATTGCCTATGGATTTTTGGTCAGAGAACAGTTCTATATTGCTGTAGTATAGAAGAGAGTTACTTAATAGAGTGAAAAATAATGTGTTAGGGTTGATTATACTGTTGAATATGTATAAATGTGAATATAAATGTGAATTTAAATATAAATGAGCAGTGTGATTGACACTTTCATTTCTAAGTTTCCTCTCTATATACAGAAGTACATATACTCCAGTATTTTTTGTGTTGGTACTTGAGAGTCCCAACAGCTTTAGGAAAAGATACCCTTTGGAAGCCTTTTGGAGCTGTGAAAACACACAACAGAATGCTGTCCCTACTTAGAAAGCTGTAATTTAACTGGCATCAAACTCTGAATTTATGTACAGTATTGGCAAGGAGTCAAGAGCAGAGGGACACTCTTCTGTAATAGCAAAGAAATGTTAATGTTTCAGTGTTGTTTAATCCAAAGTGTCTCTGTAACATCATGTATGTCTCTCTCTACCCTTAGTCCTCATCATCCCCTTTTTCTACACTTATAAAGAGCCTATCTCGTGGCTGTGAAGCAGTGGCCCACAGCTGCTACAAGTAGAACTTGCACTCTGAGAATTCTCAGGTTTGAGATATGCAGTGAGTGCAGTGTAGAAGTGAACTTTGGTAATATAACGAGCATTCAAAATCATAGCTTCCTAAGATAAATACAAATACTTACGTATTATTTCCAGAAATACCTAATGTAGTGAAAGCTGGATGTTGCAATTATTGGAAGTACATAGAAGGTACAAAGAGAGACGATGCATCTCAACTGGCAATCATAAGTAGAAAGTATAATGTAATTTCCTTTTTTAGAGCTGTGTTGGAGGTAAAAAGCTAGATGGGAGCCATTAGCTTTTAATGATTTATAATGCTTTTAAAAGCTTCCATACAATGAGGAGAGAAAAGAAGAATGGTACTGGTCTGTAATTCACAGAAGGTTATTTAGGCAGAGAAAACATATCTTTTGATGTGTTTATGTGTAAACTTTTTACAACACAAATAGAGATTTGATAAAAGGAGAAGAATCATGCACCAATTATGTAAGGTACACAGTTAAATCTTGAGCTTTTCTTTCAGAAAAATACCAGTAAATATCAATATGTTGATTTGCAGAAACACATATTTAAAAAGACTCATTAATTTCTTTTGAGAATTTTTTCTTTAGCATCTAATGCTAGCAAATTAAAGCTAAAGTAAATTAACTCAGTACATATTGCTAAAGTAAATTAATTTAGTACATACTGCTAAATTTCAAAAGGATAGCAATGTCCCTGAATACATAAAGAGAACTCTAGAACTGAAGTATCTCTCACTTCAGCCTAGCTCAGAACAAAACATAGTATATAATATTCCTTGATAAAGGCAACCTGACTGCTAGAAATTTCTATTAGGCTTTTAAAGTACTATTATTTACCTTAAACTGCATCCTTGTATCCAAATAATGTTATTATCTAAGGTAATAAGATAAAGGGATGATGAGTGTACATTTGGTTGAAAATTGAAGATAATTTATAGTTATTAGATTTTTATTGTGGAAAAAGGAAAAAAAAGGTGGTCAGCCCTCGAAAGAGGCTGGGAAATTTCTTGTTTCAGGCCGACACTGTGCATTATTTGGCCAGCAGCCTGTGCTAAATAAACACAGGCCCTTTTCCATCCCTCATAAATATATCCTAGAACCTATGAACACGACAGCAAGCCCTAGATTGTCCTATAAAAGGTGAACTCTGTTTCCACAGAGGCCTCTATCTCATATCTTGTCCCATTAACTGTGCTTTGTCTGTCCATATTTAAAAGCTGAAGCTCCTTCAGGCATCTATGGTCAGTGTTTAGGTGCCTGCTAGTGTTTCCTAAATGTACTTGGTACTTGGGAGCAAATAGGTCAGGTTAGAATGCTTCTGAGAGTGCAAAGACATTTTTGCTCCATTGGGCTGGTGATTTGCTCGGACGTGGTTGTCCAGTTTTGGATATCAGGCACCCTGCTCGGATGTGGATTACTGCTTCTTAAGGAAATTATTTGCCTTCTGTAACCCGTTATTTGGTTATTAACTTTTGAAATACAATTTCCCTCACTCTGGCTGGCTTTGGTGTCCCAGCAGGCTGGCTTTTGTGAATAACACTCTTAATAATTCTCAGTATTTAATGTGGACGATTTAAGGACCTTATTCTGCGTTGTCATTTTCTCCAGCACTGAAACACTCGTCTGGCTCACATTGATTCCTGAGATTAGGTAATTACCAGCCTGAGATGTAGGAGGAATGTAATTCAGCTATGGAGAACAGCATAATGCCAAACACCTTGAAGAAACCTATTACATGACTTTGGGTGGTGTTCTGGAATTTGACAACTATGTGGCTTTGTTCCAAACAAATAAATGAATCTCTCTTCAGAGCATATGGTGTAGAGAACATGTCGTGTTTGAGAAATATGGTTGGCTGGTAATCTTGATTTTTAATTTTGCAAAAGAACAATTATTTGGCACAGTATAAACCCATTTTTTTTTCTCCCTGTTAAATAAAAATGTGTTTTCTTCAAAGACAGAAGAAAAATCTTTTCAGGAAAATCCAGTTTTCCCTCATATATCTGATTGATATTTATTTTGTCTCAGTTATTTTGAAAAACAGTGTGGCTGTTTTTATGTCCTATTCATGCTAAGTCTGTGAAGAAAACCAAAATCCAAAGACTCAGCTATTGAAGATTTCTAGGTTGGTCAGTGTGAAGGATCTGGCTGGTATAATTGTTACTAAAAAGGTGGTGCTTGAGAGAAAAGATTCATTGTTTGATACCCCAGAAATGTGTCAACCTATTTTTCTTCCCTGCCTGAGATGCATAATTATATTTAATGATTGCACTAGGGGCCAGACATAATTATATTTAATAATTGCACTAGGGTGCAGGCTGGGTGGTGGAGAGGAACTCTTTGTGCTGCACAAAGAAGCAGCAATCTCACCCTGCCCAGGCTTCTGGAAACATCTCAGGTGAGATCTGGCAGCCACTCCACCAGGAGGGATCTGCCTTTGGTTTCAGTGGGCAGAGAGCAGTGGCATTATCTGGAAACCAGTCACAGGAGGACATCTGCCTGCCCCTTTTTGCTGTTCCTGAATTATGAGCCACCTTCAGGTTCCCTGAGCTGGGTGAGGGAGGATCAGAAGGTTCCTGCTCACCTGGCACAGAGTCTGTCCAGGCAGCTCCACTCTGCTGGGCACTGTGCCATGAGCTCTCCCAGACTGCATTTTTCTCTAAGGAACTAAGGGGATTAGGTTTTTAAGGGGGAGTCTAAGAGGATTGCAGATTTAAGAGATGGCCAAAGGGGCACATTTATAGTTTTTTAATTAAAAGATATTTTGACTGGAAGACCAGAGGGATTAAGAAATTGGTAAAACCAAGTTAATGTCAAGTGCAGGGTTGAATCACAAATTAGACATATTTCTATCAGATCTTATTTTTTTCCTGAGATTAAACAATCTGTAAATCTTAGTAATGTAATTGCCCATCAATCTTCCTCTTTGACCACTCCACCCCTCATAATTATGACATTACAAATATATTTAAATCCAACACAATAAGTTGAATGGCTGGTAGTTAAAAAAGGGAGACTTTTAACAGACTATGTCATGCTTAAAGGAAAACCTCATATTTCATAAGAGTAATAACTGAGTCCTCATTTTCTATGCACAGATATGTTTGCACATTTAAATGGACCAGTCTTTACATTACTGCTTTTATGTCTACTTATTTTAAATAATCTGCTGTATATGAAAGTCAAAGGGAGAGGCAGATTTTTGATCAGGTTATAAAGAGAAATTATCACAGTTCTAATTCTAATTCAAAATAACCTCTGTTCCTGATTTTATTTATAAATCTCTTGGTTTTATACTATTGAGTCATGTAACATTATTTTAACGATAAAATGAAGGTATTAAGTCAAAGGAAGTAAATTTAAGTTTTTAATTATTCTACAAGTTTTGCCCTACAGCACTTTTCTTAAAACTGTACCTTTTGTTCAGCACTAAACTGCATGAATTACTTATAAGGCAGACAGATCAATATCTCAGAATGTCCTACAAATAATAGTTTACTTCAGCTGGCAGATTTTCTGTTTTAGCTGTTCATTCAGTAACATTTTATTCTCACAGCATGAATAGCAAAAATCAGCTAGTGAAATGAAAGAATTCTTATTAAATGAATCTGTCACTTCAAGGACACGGTTTATATTAAAAATAATGTCTAACAGCTGCTAGCATCCTAACACTTTCAAAATATGGAGGGGAATAGGTAAATATTTCTGAAAATCAATATTTCAGGTATAGTATTGGCAAAATGTTGCAGGAAAATTGTCCTGTGTATGACAGATGTCTGTATCTGCTTGTGGCTTTAGTAAACCATATTATTTGTTGGACTGTGCTCTGTCAGGAGCATCTGTAAAATCATCTGCTTTGAATATCTTTGGAAAGTATTAGCACAAGGTTAAAAGGGAAAAAATAAGCCAGGATCAAAAGATGAAAAGCACCCAAACCAGTCCTAAAATCCCCTGTTTCCCTGAAGTCCAAGCAGAAGAGACAATGGTGTGGCATGCTTCCTTCCATTTCCACCAAGGGGTTTCTCTGAGGACACTGCTGTACCTTTAGAGCTTTGCTGTCTGCTGACAGGTTATTTCATTCAGCACTTTTATCAGCTTATATCAGCTCCCTGGAACAGACTTTAATCTATGCATGGCCATGGTTTGCTGCATGGGGTGAGTCACTCAGACCTGGGCAGGGTGCTGCTCTCTTCTTTAGGACATTGTCCACATATCCAAAACAATGTCAGGATTTACTCTGCTGTAAAAAATAGTCATTTTTTCCCTCCTGTTTTCAAAAAATCTCATCTCAATCCTAAAGCTAAAATATTGTGGAACCCCTTAACTTGTGAAGTTCTTTTATCTCATGGAATGAAAACATCTAAAAATACATCCATTCCCTATTTGCCCTCTCTGATAGTGCCATCAAGCTCACTGTGTTTTGCTTTTTGTTTTAAAACAGAGTTAGTTCATATTTTTTTTTTTACTGCTTGTAGTTAAAGATTCTGACATTTCAAATGCGTGTGTTTCCAGGGTTTTAGTATCAGCATTTCTGTGTGCAGCTGAAGGATGGGGGTAGAGTGAAAGAGCTGGACTGAAAGGCACTGAAGTGTTGAAAATCTGGTTACCCATCACCATCTTTGTGAAAGGGACCCCCCAGGAGATTCCTGCCCAGGCTCCAGCCCCTTAGAAACACAGAAGGATGGGTTGCCTGGGCTGGGTGCTCAGTCCCTTCACACACCACTTCTAGCTCTACCTTTTCTCAGCATGGATTTTGAATACCTACACTCTCTTGTGTGGGCTATGAAGTGGCACTTTCTTCTGGTCCAAAAGCTTCCCACTATCAACCACCTCAATCAGTTCAGTTCAAAGTATTTTGTTCAAGAGAAATGAGGGCAAAAAATGCACTGCTTGGGTATCAAGTGGCTTGTCTTGATCTCAAGTCCAGTGGGAATTTGGGGCACCTGAATCTTGCCCCGACTTGTTTCCAGGTACTCAAGTTTAAGGTATTATTTAATTTGGATTCCTTTAGATATCTGTTGGTACAGCTGTGATGTACAAAACTGCCCATTTTCCCCTCTATCTGTTGTTTGTGCAGTTTAGGATGATGCTTTGCTCTTTCAGGTTGTTTCTCTCCATGAACTCCTAACACTTTTTGAAGAATGAGTTCTGGCAATATGTGGAGTTGTATTGATTCCTGATTACAATTCTTCCCTTTATTTTCTTCCCTGTTAAGTCTATATTTATAACATGCTATATAAAAGTGAAACTCACAGTACCCTCCTACTTCCTTTAATAATTTCCCCCTCTATTGACATCTATTACTTTGGTATTGATCTTCAACAGGCTGGCTTTATTTACAGTGTAACTAGTTCATACTAATAACATCAGTCTATAATATAAACAGTCAATAGAACAACCTAAACTGCATAAAACCACCATAGTTTTTCCAGCACTCTCTTCTGTAATAAAAACACTCTTCTGAAATAATAATCTTGTGCTAGATTTGAACATCTGGCCCCCAATTCTTGGAGGGGTGATAACATTTTTTTCTCTCTGGTTGTAGATGCTGGCCCTTTTTTCATCCACTTTTTCACGGGGGTATAGCTGCTGCTGCAAAGCACCACTTGTTCACACCTGAAACTTGGCTGATGCTCACTTCTGTTTACTTCTACACGACATCTTCTATTAGGAGAGTTTTCAACAATATATCTGTAAAAGTTCTGGGCAAAGTCAAGGGAACGTCAATCAATATTTCAGAGTTATATTTTATAGGGTGTATGGTATTTATCTGTTTATGTTTTGCTTTTCTATTTAATTGTTCATCGGCACTATTTTTCTGGCAATTCAAATTAATTATTCTTCATAGATTCTCAAGATGCATTACACTCCATTTATTTGTTTTACTGACCATGATTAATGACCAAACACAATATGAATATCTCATTTTTAACAATCATGATAAATTGTAGTCTATCATGGCAACTTAATATGCTTCCCATGCAAGATCTAAGTGAAAAAAAAAATTATATCATAATTAGGAAGCACGAGAAGACTTTGCCAAAATAAAACATGCACTTCCTTGCTTTTGCTGGAAGGGTTTTTTAGCATATCAACATAGATATTCTGTTCTCATGGGAATATAAATCATGAACTCTACCACAGTGTATCTCATAATGAAGGAGGGTCTTTTTGCTAAATTTTTTGATTGCAGCCTTGAGAGCTCATGAAACAGGTCAGATAAAACAGCCTGCCATATGGCAAGGTGGAATTGAAAGACTGCTCATGTGGTCTCTGGTTTACCTGGGCTGCATCCCAGTCCCACTGCCCTTTGGCTACAGCTGTATGCCATGGGGTGGTGCATTGCTCAGCATCCCAAAAAAGGCACGTGTCATGCTGGTGACAAACATCATCCCACATTTTTCCTACTTGCTTTTACACACAGGAAAGCTGTGGGCATGCAGGCTACAGTGGAGCTGCAGCAGCTCCTGGCAGTTTCTGATATGGGTGACTGAGATATCAAGTACCACCCCATCAGTTTGTATAAACTTGGCCTCTCCAAGTGTCACATTTAGTATGACACTTTTTCATGCTTAGTTTCTCCCTTCCCTGATGTCTTCCTGGCCCTGCTGTCTTTTATCACTGTCTGGGTGACTGTGGAAGGTGAGAGAACAGAAGTATCAATCCCAGCCCCAAAACACCTGTAGCTACACTTGTGGTAGCTGAATGTTTAGCAGATCCCTTGCAGTTTACCACTTGATTTTAGTTTTTAAACAGCAAAAAATAAACATAGTAATGAAAATGATAATTTTTTTTTTTTTTTTAATACTACAACATTTGTGGTTTCTCTACTTTTATTTGTCAAATGTTAGCATTTTGCACTTGGAAAAATGTTATTTTGGAATAATCAGTGTGTTTGTAGCTAATATCAAATAACATCATGCACTGTAATGAGAAGCATGATCAGCAATCAGTAAAATTGAAATTAGGTAATTCTTTGTCTATAAACATAACCAATCAATTAACAGGGTTTTTTAAATTCAGTGTTAATTTTGTAGAAATCATTGGACTGCAGATCTTTAAGACTGAAGTCTTGCTATCCCTGCTCTTAATAGAGCTAAGAAAAATCATAATATTCCTTCATCTCTGAAGAGACAAACTGTGAAGGGTTGGTGGGAAGAAGCTGGAGAGACAGAAGAGTTGGACCTCTGTTCTTTCACTGCCAAAACAGAGCTCTACCATTGTAAGCTTCTCTTGATTTATCAAAGTCAGTATGCTCTTTTCTAAGGAGCTGTCAGAAATTGCTCAAGTCCTCTAAAAAGCCACTTACTAAAATTTAAGGTTATATGTTAGGGCCTGTGTTTAGGGTTAGGGGCTAGGATTAGCATTAGGTCCATACTGCACACAGCTTTCTCAACTGATGCTTTAATTTATAGTTCTAATTTTAATTTTACCGACTGAATTTTATTTTGTTTCCTAGTCTTTTAGAGACTCTCCTAGGTCTAGAAATCCCTACAGATTTTTGGATCTTGAAATATAGTGTGGTTTTCCTCAGAATTTAATTGCTGTTCAGATGAACCTGAAAATATCCAAGCAGAACTTCTACACTCAGGATTTGGAGGGATAAGTGATTTCAGCTTTGAACGAGGCACAAGAATGGATTACCTTTCAGGATTTTAAACGAAGCAACATGCAGCAGAAACACCTAATCTATGAGTTGCTTAATCAACTGGATACCTAATTATGAATACCAGGGTTTCTGTTAAAAACTTACATCATTATTAGTATTATTATATTTTTACTTTTTACTAATAATGGAGGAATTTGTGATTTTTTTTCTTAAAAAGCACGTCTCTCCAGACAACAAACTGCTGCTTGGTTGGATAGGGAAATCAGAAGGAATAGTGTTTTTATGATAAATAACTGAAAGAGAGGAATTCTGTATATTAAATTCTGAAAAATTTCTCCTCCTACTATTTATAATACTCTCTCCATTTCCCTGTTTAACCCATAATTTGAAAAATTAATTTTGTTATTTTATTTTCACCTCTTTTTCACTTTTATTGATCTCTTTTTTAAAGGAGAATTAATTATTTTTTATTCCTACTGGTAAAATTTTTACATCTTTTCCATTTTAGGGAAGATCAACTGGGAAATCCATGATTTACCTAGCATATGAAATCAAAATCACTAGCTACAGAGATGGCAAAAGCATCAGGTTCAGCAACATAGAAACTTATGCAAAGGCAAAATTATAATAATAATGAGAGATTTATTAGCTGAAATGCCATAAATGGGAAAATCATAGGCCTATTGAAAATAAGAGAATCTAAAATATTATTTAATTTTAATTATTATTAAAATATCATTTAATATTACATATTGATGATTTAGCCACAATCTATAAAACCTGTCATGCATCTGGGAACTGCACTTGAAACACATAAATTTGTTTTTGCTTCTATCTGCATCAGGACTGCTTTTTCAGAGTTATTACTGATACTTTAATGTAAATGCAGTTTGAATATCTAAGTCAAGGTTCCATGTCCATATTAAGTGCAAATGGGAAAATAATAAAAGTAAATTTGATATGATTAATGAACAAAACTCACTAATCTCTTTTCCCCTTTTCCTTTGGTGGTTGCTGTATTTAATAGCATAAGACCATTAAATTGAGCCTTCATGCTTCCTGACATTTTTTCAGAAGTATTTTAAATATTATGAACATGTCAATGTAAGTGAAAATTGTGTATCTTTATTAGAAGCACAGTGCTAGAACCAGAGGTATTTAAGCTTAGACACAGTCACTTACAACAGAATTCCTGGTTCAGCTCTGTCTCCTGATCACTGGCCTTTTCTCCTCTTGACCCAAGGTGACCCTGACAAATAAGGCTGTTTAGGAAAGTCTCTGTTGAGAGCATTCTGATGGATCTCTTGTGTCTTTGGTAAATAACACCAGAAATGCTATAAACCTGTTGACTCCAACAGGAAGAAAACAGTGGAAAATCAAACAAGCTGTTTATCCACTATTGCTCTCTATGCCTGGTTAGAATCAGCTCCATCTTTGCAGTGTTATTTTGCAGAATTATTGTATATTATGACTCAATCTCATTTTCAAAATTGTGACCATCCTCCGTTAAGCATTCATCATAACAAGTGGTGTTCAAAGGGTCAAATCAACTGTTTCAACCATTTTTGAGTTTGAAGGTCCCTATTTTGGATCATTTTCTAGATAAGCTATTATCAGGAGAGTGAAAGAGAGAAGGAACAGTGTGGGATGAACAACAGAACTTTTACCTGCACAACTTACGGTGCAGATGTTTTGTGTTTCTGTTATTGAGTACGTGAGGACTGACAGCAAGAGCCTCAGGCCAATGCTTTCCTGCAAGCAGATGAAGAGGTTCTTGCTGAAAAATATTGCAGATTTCATTGGAGACAGTGAGACAAACTGGGAGGGAGAATGGCAAATAATTCCATAATAATTGCATGCTGTTGAATGACCCAGCTGAGCTGTCTCCAGCCAAAACAGACAGAAGATGGGTAGAAGGGAAGAAATTCCTAGGGACAGAGGGAAAATCATGTAGAGTTATCTTCTTTTGGCATGCCTCTGAAAATACTTGCTAAAGCAGAAAACAATCTTAACTTAAAAAATGATTGAGAGAAGAGTTTTGTTTTCTTTAGTTGTCTCCTGTCTATCAGCTTTTGAATAGTCTGTGTTTAAAAGACTGCATCAGTCAATTTTCTTATTTCTTTCTGTAATTTGAAAAACCAACAAATTATAGAATTTTGAAGCCCTTTTGGCAAGTGTCTTTCCAAAAGATGTTCTACCACAAAACTTCTTCTAGATTAGGATCCCACTGAAGTAAACTTTGAAGAATTTACGAACTGATAGTAACGTTAAAAATGATCATTTATAAAACTTGTCTGAAATCCTTCTTATAAAAATTAATTCAAAAAATGCTCTTTTTCCTATAATACTACCATTAACAAATTGCTGGAAACTGATTATTTTTAATGCTTATGTGAACTACCTTATAGATTTTGTGAACATTAGATAAAAAAATGTTTCTTTTCTCTTGGGACTTGTTATTCAGTCCTAAAGAACTAATGATTATCTTGGGGATATGATAACCCAATGCAGTAAACATTTAGCTAGGATGGCTAGGTGCTAAAAAATTGCCCACACTGTTTTAATTCAAATGATTGGAATAAAGCATTCATAGGATGCCTTGTGCCTCTCAAACACTAGATGACAGAGGGAATTGAAACAAAACTTTTTATATACAAGGGAGCGGATGAATCACATCACATTCAAATATTCATGAATGAACAATGCTTGGCTAATTCCATAGGAACAAAAATAAGTGAGTTTATTCATCTTTTCACATTATAATCTCATTATGTGGAAGTGCTTTTATGTCTTTTTAATTTTTTTTTTTGTTTGTTTATTGCAGGAGGACTTCTAAGGTGTTTGCAAGTGGCTGTGTTGCTGTTAAATTTAATGGGCTCCAGCTGTGCAATGGTATTATCAGTGAGAAAGAAAAAAATTGCCAGAAGAAAAATCCAGGAAAACAGGATACTTTTTAAGGGTTATTTGCTTATTGGGAGGATGTCTCGTTCATAGGTATGTGTGGGGATTTTTAAACAGCACTGAAGGTGTACTGAGTTGCATAAGCATGCAGTGTAATTTTGGTAACCTGAGGCACTACAGTGACGTGACTAAAGACCTGCAGTGGGGTGACTGCTCACAGCTGAATGTCTTTTCACATGTTGTCTCAAAGGGAATTCAGAATCATGTTTTTCTACATGTTAGATAACTTATTTATAAGAAGTTTTTGAGACAGGAAGCCCTTCAGCCCCTGTTTGTGGAGCCACAAGCATTTTCCTCTGCCACCCTTGCTACCACAGCCACCTCTTATTTGCTTCACTGAATGCACAGAGTTGCATCCCTTGCTGTGCTGCATCAGCATTACCAGCTACCTAGAGGTCAAACCCCATCTCATGTTGCTTCCTGTGCTGTCCTATCCCTCCATCTTTGAGATATTTTAGGAGCAATGAAAGATTATTCGGTTCCTGTTGTTACTACGTCCCCCTTTCCTGCTCCCCTTCTTCGTCTCTCATTCTCTAACAGTGTTTTGGTGAGGCAGCTGTTTGAGGTAACTGTGCCAAAAAACTGTTTCAGCAGCAGGTGATCACTGTGACTCACTCTGGGCACGGTTTTCTTGTTGTCGGGCTGTTGTTTGATGATGATATCTGCCATGGACAAGGTATTTGTGAGATTCAAGTGTATCTGTCATGTTCAAGTCCCTGTTTGAATCATACCTGTGTCTTCTTTCTTGCATGCACCACAAGGAAGAGTTGATTTGACCCAGTAGAGCAGGAAAGTGCAGTTAAAATATAAGTATATATATATATATATATATACTTCTATATATATGTAGAAGTTTATATATGTGTGTAGAGGAAGGGGAAAATAAGATTTTAAATTTGTGTTGCATACAGATGTGCCTAACTCCAGATACTGAAAATCTGATGGTTTAGGAAAGGTACTGATTGCCAATCTTCTGAAAAAATCAGAGCCTTCCTAGCCTTTTTAATAATGATCCAAAATATAAGCTACTTTCCTATTGCCTTCACTCTAAACATGATTCATTTCTTTTACCTTACTGGTTGATCTTGCTCAAGCTGAATATAACCAAGAGAATGAGGCTTGTTTACAACTTAACTTGAAATTACCATGAAATATGTATGTTTGATTATTTTTCTTTATATTTTCCTTTTCAGATAACCACTATTGCATTCAAAGTGCGTGGTCTAAAAATTTGAAGTGACATACGGAAAGCGAAGATCCCATGGAGGGCTCTGCCTCCGGAAGCAGTTCCAACCCCGGATAGAAAGTGACATTGCAAAATGAAATTGGGTCATTTGGTAGATCAGTATTTTCTCCTTGTCCTGGTTTTGATACAAATTGGGAGGAACATCCAAATTTGAACGTCTGATCGAAGGCAGGTTACAGCCACCCCTCCCCCATCAGGTTCAGGAGAAATTTTCCTTGGAGGAAAGTGAGAGGGAAAAAAAAACTATTTATTTAACAGGACCAATGTACAACGGGAAAAGAATAATGCTAAATAATAAAACCTCTTACTGTGGAGAGAACCTGGTAAATTCTCAGAGTCCTTTCTTTGACTGTGGTCTCTCCTCTTCTGAGCTGAGTTGACATGGGCTCCTTCCAGGCCTTGGTAGAAAGCTCTCCCAGTGAGTTCTGGTGTTCTGAACAGTCCCAGAAGAGAAGAAGAAGAAGCCAAAGCCCCAGGGAAAAGAGTTTAACTCTCCTTCTCTCTCTGTAGAAAACAGAGCCGAAAGCTGACTGAAAAGCAGGGAGAAGGGTGCTTCCTCTGCTCTGGCCACCACACAACATGCAGAGGAATAGTATGGCCATGGAGCCCAAACTGCTTTGAAAAGTTCATCCTGCTTTTTTTTATTTCCTCTCACACTCAGTTTTAAAGACACAGAAAGGCCTAGGAATCATGTCTGAGCCTAGAGTGGCACTAGGGGATACACATCACAAAGTCACCCCAGGGCACTCCTGTAGGTGGGCTAGGCCACATCTACACCTCTGCCCCTCTGCTTGGCTGGGGACTTGGGGTATGGAGTTAGAGCCATACAGGATATCCCCATGTGACTGGTGTCTGGTGTTTTGCACTGGCTGACGTGTTTGTATCCAGTGCATTTTTTTTCCCCACCCTCTTTGTTCATTCTATGTCTGTTCTGGTTTAAAACCACTGCATTAATGAGACTAAGATTAGTAAGAACATTAAACTTATATTTAAAAATTGATTTTGCCTGGAATTGTAAGTACCTAGTGCATTAGCCAAAGTATCACAAACTTCATTTAAATGTTCTCTTTCATGTGTAATTATGTGACTTTGAATTTACTTTTTAAGAATACTCATCAAGAATATAAAATGTTCATCTTCAAAATCAACACAAAAAAAGATCCATTATTTCAATATTTCTTCTGTCTTTCAGCTCTGCTTTCTGGTTATTTTTAATGCTTAATCCATCATTTGGTGACCTTCAGCATGGGAAAGGTAAATGTAAATCTTTCCAATAGCAGAGAAACAAATGGAACGAAAAGGAAGACTGTTTTGTTTTGATAAAAATGGTAAAAATTAAAACACAGAATTCAAGGTAAGGCTCTGCTCTTCAGAAGGAATTTTTGTAGGAATTACTCATTTTATATGCTTATATATCAGGATAGGTAAACCTTAATTTTTTTAAAATGTGGCAAGGAAAAAGTTGCAAATCCATATGAAATCTTTGGTTTATTGGTTTGTTCCATATCCTTAACACAATGTTTGGTTTTTTTCCAGTGCGAGCAGATTGAGAGGTGTGAGGAGTGAGAAGGACCCTCATTCATCCCAACCCTCCCTATGTGTCTCAGCAAGATGAGACTCCAGTTTGCTCTCTTCATCTTGTGCCTCCATTCTGCTTTTGCCAACTGCATCTCTTGCAGCTTTTTCTGTCTCCTCCCCACTTTGCAAGGTAAGAAAGGGCAGATGAATTCTGCTGTCTTTGACTGGTGAATCCAGTTTCATTAGCCCTGTCCTGTTGGGGATTAGGGGTGTGGAGCTGAGGGCAGAAGACTGAGACTGTATGGGAGGTTTTAAGGGCTCATAATTTGTCGTTGGGATCTCTCAACAGCACAGGCTCTGTATTTCATTCCCACACGTAGTCGAATTGTTCTTGACATTTGAGATAGAAAACTTTGGGACATAAATAAGATGCTACCTTTCTAGCAATGATGGTAAACAGATTTTCCCTTTCTGCCTGGCATCCAGGAAATGTGACATATTTTTATTAGCTATGATTTTCAGCAGGTTTTGTCTGGTTGAAGGACTTCTAAATCACTGAATGGCACAGCGGGGAGGCTGTGCCTTCCATTGTGGTTAAACTTGCATGTGGCTTTCAGACTAAAGCTCCTCATCTTTGGTGTGGGTGTGATGCTGGTTTTTCTGCACTGACCTTGAGCAATCATCTTTGGGAAGGATGAGTTCTTCCCACACTCACAGTTTAGCCATTTGTGATGGTGAGTGCTATTTGAAAATGATGATGCACCAACATTGCCCCAGTTAGAAATAATTGGAGATAATTTGTTTTCTCTGCATATGGAAAAGGAGAGATTAAATGATTCTTCAGATAAAATCTATGACAGCACATTTTGGTTTTGCCCCATCAGAAATGTTCCCTTCTGGCTTGGCTTTAGTGCTTGTAACTGGTTCCTTTGCCAGCCAGTACCTATGCTGATCTTTAATGAAGGTGCAGAAGGAGTGTGACCATCATCCTGTTTACTCACAGCAGACTTATTTCACTGAAATACCTTCAGTTACAACTTTTCTAACGTTCTGCTCAGATCTGTGTAGCACTCAGGGAATCAAACTGGGCCCTAATCATAAATAAGAATTACTTTTTAATCCTATTATGTTTTCTTTTGTTCTTATCTCCAGTTTATTGAATTAGCAGCAGTTAGTCCAAATAAGAAAACTGATAGAAAACTGGTGAAAGTGAGAAGCTTGTTCATGTTTTTGTGTCTGTATTTGAGTGATATTAAAACATAACAAGGTTGTTTCTCAGCAAGCTTGATCTATAAAAGAAGTTCTCTGACTAACAGGAATAAGTTTAGTTTTAGATGTGTGAAGATGCCCATGTCTCAGATGAAATTCCCTCAGAATAGTGTACTCAGCTAACACTGGATTTAGGTTGAGACGACATAATATGCACCTTGTCTAATATAAGACCAAAGAAATAGCATCATAAAAGTAAAACCACTGTTTTCACAGAGGTTTTAAGATCTTTACTGCTTTTGCAGCTAGGGAAAACAAGAAAATAGTTCATTCTGATATTCATTCACCCTTTTTTTCCACAGAGGATGCAATATAACCTTTGTGGAAATCCATGTCACAAGTAATGTTACAGAAGGCTTTCTAGTACCTGTTCCCCAACTTTTACACTATTTCATTTAGCATATTAATGTAATTGGGTAGAAAAAATTCAATATTTATATATTTCCCAAAGTATCTGATTAATGTAATAAGGGTACTTTTTTTCCTGTTACTTATTTTTTACATAGCCCTAAAATGCCAATTGTCATAACAGCAAATGACACTTGAATTATCTGTTTCCTTAATGATTTTCCTTTCTCTCTCTGGATGCACTGCCCATCTTTTTCTCTGAAGACTATCACAGGTGGAAATGAGATGACATGGTGGTTTATCTCAGGTGGAAATTAGATGATATCATGGTTCTCACTACTTACTTAAGAGTTAATCACTCTCATACCATCTCTGAAAAAACAGTAGGAAATTTGTAAGTGCAGATTAGTTCTGTAGTAATAAAATTAACAGAGAAAAAGCAATGAGAGGAGAGCTAGGCTCTTGACTGAGTAACCTGAAATAGAAGGAAAACAAGAAATCAGCTAAGGGCCAAAAAGAGATCTCAGATAGAAAATAAAAATACACACAACTGTTGGAACCTGATGGGGAAAAACCCCACCAACCCAAAATGTTTAAAAACTTAGAAAACAAATCCATTTGCTCCTACACAGTTAGGTATGTAAAGTTCTGCTTCTTCATATGCTCCATATTATCCCCATTTATTAAAGCTAAATATCTTGTAATAGCAAAAGTTCTAGCTAAAATTTGTTTGGATAAAGCTGGTTTAGCTCTCATGGCATTATATTAGGTGTGCTCGCAGAGCTACTGCTAATAGCTAATGGAGAAATAAATTTTCAAATTTTTAAAGTTTTGTCTTCATTTTCCATACTGCTGTCTCCAGTATCAGCTCCTATATTCAAAAAATTTCAATCATAAATAGAATTGGGTTACCTTAACTAGAATTTTCTATATCTGAGATTTTTCAGAGGATGATCCAGTTGATATTTTTAAACTTCCTAGTGTAGCAAAACCACTGATTGGCACAAGAGTTTTTGTACAGAACCATGGCTTGGAATAGTTTTTAGATTTTTAGACTTTAGATAACTCAATGATATTCAGAGATCACTCACGGGCCAGTAGGACTTCTCAGCTGCAAGTGGAAGAGTCCCAACTTTGATGAATGCTTTCCATAGTTAGCCAGATGTATACGAATTTGGGCAGGTGGTTTTATTCAGGTTGAATATAAATTTTATTGAATAAAAGTGATATTTACTTCACCAACATAAATCATAAGAATAAAGCTATGCATGGATGAAGGCTGGATGTCATGAAGTGCATGCCCCTGCCCCTGCCTCTGGTCCACCTCATAATAATGTCACAGTCACTCCACATTGCAGGAAAAATAAGTGCAAGGCAGGAATCTTGAATGTTCTGGTTGGGGGCTGTATGAGGCTTCAACAAACCTGAGCAATCACTGTCCTGTCTTCTCACGCTTCACAAATCATCTGAAAAATGCCTTTCATAATGACCAAGAGATGCAAGAATAACATCCTAATTCCCAACAACCTATTGAAGTATTTTAATTAGTGTGAAATACTCCTTTGTAATATCAGTTATCCTTACTACCAACATCATAAGACAATAAAAATCACAGAAAGAAAACCATTTGCTACCTCTCACATATACCCTGATGAGGACATGGTTCCTTTACTGACTTCTAATTCATTTATTTGGATTCACCATTGTCTAAAGAGCTGTCCCTTTTCTTTTTTTTTTTTTTTTTTTTTTTTAATACATCTTTTTTTGGCACTAAAGAAAAATTTACTAAAATCATATCCTTCTCTTGACTTTTGAAGTATCAGAATTTTTTCTCTTTACTGTGTTTCCTATTACATAAACTCTCTACCATTATATGTTTTGTCTCCAGCTCCAGAATGTTTGGCAATATTGATCCATGTCTTATATGTTATCCTAAATCAATTTTAGCTGAGGTAATTCTCTGTGATTTTGATGAATTAAAGTGCTTGCCAAATCTTATTTGCAAATCAAGAGCCTCTGACTTCTGAAGGGCCAAATGTTGGAGAAAGAAGCTACAGAGCAGTTCCTGGGCAGGAGTGTTTGCATCACAGTTTGTAGTCACAAGGGAGTACATAAAGATGAGTTTGGGTGTCTTGTTTGGGTAACTTGTTAAAAGCAAGTTCATTTTTGAATTCACCAAGGACAAACTGAGTTATTTAGCAAGATATTGCAAAGCCACCAATTTTTGATGCTTTACAGTGGAATATCTGGCATATTTCATTTGACCTTAATGCTTCAGTAGTTGTTTTGCTGCATGAGATATATCAGTAAACAACACTGTCAAAGAGTATGGCAGAATAGTATGGCATTTTTAAAATTGAGTTTCTATGTATACTCTGTATAAATACATACTTTCAAGAGGCCTTTCTACAGTTCACTTTCATTATTTTCTCTTTAGCTCATGTCTTTTGAAGTAACAGATCAGTTCCTGCAGGGCTACTTGTAAAAGACTGTCATTATTTAGAATGGATCATTTAATTAACCTACCATAGAGTCTGTAAGGAAAATTAATCAGTGTAGTTATAGTGCTTGTATGAGTCACAATTACTAGGCAAATAGGTTACTGCCCAATAGAGTTGCTATAATCCAACTGTACATAGGCTCAAAGAATTTAGGGACAAGCTTTCTTTACTCATAATTACACCTAATGCCATTTACTCTAGATAGGCAATAGCTTTTGTTGCTGCTAATTAATTTATGTAGTGGGTAAAATATTTTAATACCAGTATGTGACACTATCTGAGGGTAAACTGCCTGTCCTATGACTGGAAGGAATAATTACAGAGAAAATATATCAATTAAAATGAGCTTTATTAAACTATGTTTATATGGCAAACACAGCAATGAAAACCTCCAAAGATCTGATCTGTATGCTTGACCTTGGGGCTCTTGCCTAACAGAACATCTTTGGTGACTCATACATTATGTTTCAATTGAATCATTAGGAAAACAAAGAATATTGATCCTTCATCTCATGATCTAAAACCAGATACTTCGAGCATAGATTCTAAAAAATATTTTGTCTCATTTGATATAGTGAAATCAGATTTTTTTATCCTTCCATAAAGAAAAACTAATGTATAGTCAGACATTAGTGGAGCAAAGGATGCTCCAGCAGTTAAAATGAATTGTGCTATAGCAGTGCAGACTTCAGTGTAGTTTCTGTTTCAAGTGTAGTTAGAGAGATTTTATAAGACAATTAAACTTTAGAGTGCTAATTATGAAAGAGCAAATAACAAAACCTCAAGGTGCAAAGCCCTGGTAGAGTGCTACCAATACATTTTTTTCCAAAATACATAAAATACTACTTTAATCTGTCAGAATTTTTTTCCAATTAATTTGTTTTCCTGCACCAGCTCCCAAGCCCTTGTTTCTGTTTCACCCCATGCCCTGTGTGCAGGGTCCGTGGGGGGAACTCCAGGGGTGCTTTCTCAGCAGGGCACAGCCAGCAGACTTCAGGAAGCTGCACAAATACATCTGGAGCTGGAGGGCCCTCCCTTCCAGCAGGAGGTGTGTGCTGATGGAAGGCTCCTAGAAAAGCTGGTAGAGGATCCTTGCAAGAGGCAAGGTTAGTCACATCACTGTCTGAGTGTAACTGGAATGGTGTGGTATTATAGAAGTGGGTTTAAACATTTTTAGCAGTTTACTGATTTCAATCTTTTTTTTTGCATCTGCTATTGTGGTGTATCCTTTTCATACCTGATACCAATCCTAGGTGTGTTGTTCAGTGATTACCAGTTATTTACCCCTCCTTACAAAACTGATCCAACCCTCCTGAGCTGTATTGTTTTCCCCCACAGCAGACCTCTGCACTGGATTTGTTCTCCATCAACATGTGGCTCCCACCACTGCCTCAGCTATGTTGACTGGAGCAGCAGCACAGCATCCTTGCTTAGCCTTTTTCAGGACTGGAGACAAATTACCATCCAACTTGGAATAGGAGCAATGTGTACAGACTAGTATGGGATGCTACACATCTTATACTGCAGACAATTCCAGCACAGGTAATTAGGGAATTAAAATTTCAAGCCTGAAGGGTTTAATGCGCTGGGTTTATGAAGCTGTATTTGACAACTGCTTTGTGTGTTTGAATACCAGGGGGAAAAAAAAAGCCTAAATTAACAAGTCACTGTTCAATCTTCAGTACAAATTTTCTTCAGTTTGAATGCTGACATCAGCCTCTGGATATAGTGCATGTACTTATCCCATAACTGATAATGTTTGGTTTTGTGTTTCACATCTTGTGAGAGTGTGGAGCCCCCAGGCTTTTGGTTAATAAAAGCTTGTATGCTGGAATGAAAAATTACTTAACATGTTAAATAACTTTCAGTCATCTAAAATTTGCATGCTCAGCAAAGAAAATTTGTTCACATCCCTGGGATTCACATAACTGTGAACTCTGGTGAAAACAAATACATTTTTTGGCAGTTCAAAATAGATTTTAAAGAACTTAGGTCTAAGAAGCATCTTCAGAATGTTTCAATAATATCTGGTCTTTGCTTTTGCAATTTTAATGATTTATTATTTGCTGCTGTTTTTGGAATTTTAACTTGAGCCAAAGAAAAATATTTGTGGGTTAGAACTTATTGGTGTCAGCACTAGCAAAATGTTGGTAATTACAGCTGGAGGTTAAAAATGAATAGAGCTGATTTCTCACTGTGTGTTTCAGATCAATCCAGTGGGCTCACCCTGATGTATAAAATTCTGTGTAGCTTTGCTGACAGGCCTGCATAAACTTTAAGTGATACATAAGAAACACACACTAAATAGTCATTACTTTTCATTGCAGCATGTATACCATATAAATCAATAACATTCAAAATGGGTATCTAAAATACAAAGTGTTTTCAGGAAGCAATTCATTTTTATGCATAGACTAAAAGTCAAGAGATTTTGTGGTGATGTTTTCTAAAAGTACAGTTTTGCAGGCATTATTTGAGGTATGAAATCTGAAAACTGAAGATTTATCAAAAAATAACAGTATACATAGGGGAGAGGTGAAAAAACGGAATAGGAAGGAAAAAGCATGTACTTACAGAAAGTAAATAAATTGTACCTTTTTTTTGAATTTCATTTTTTTTTTAGTTGTAATTAACTGAAAATGCTGTATATGACTAAGAAAAAATATCCATTTTAATTTGAGCCCCTAAATTATTTGTGGAGAAAATGGTTGTTTTCAGAATTTTACTATATTTGAGGACATCCAATTGTTCACATCCATAATATTTTTGGTTTTCTAGATTGCTTTACATCTCATGGAATCCAATGATTATTTATAATATTTACCCAATCAAAGGAATAGTTTACTATGGATTTAAAAAAAACCCATATCTTTCCAAAAGATTAGGAGCTGATTTTACCTAAAGCAGCTGGCCACCAAAAGCCAATACTAAATTTAAACAATAACTTTCAATATTAATATTTTTAGTTTTTAATAATGCATAATATACCATTTATTTTCCCTCACTCTGCTCTGCTATTTTGCTGTAATTACAATATTTTTTAACTCTATCAATATGTTCATATCAATTTAATGAGCCAAATCTTAATAAATGACCTTTTTTTTTACCTTTGGAAGAGCATCCTGTTGGTGACAAACCCAGTGTGCAACTGAGCCAAAACAAACCTCAAAAGCCTGTGGTAGAATATTTTCTGTTTAAGAGATTCAGTTATGAAATAGGTTTAAAGAGAATAATATAAATTTTCATTTCTGCTAGAAAGAGATCAAAAGTGTAAGTAGCTCATATTTAGAACCTACTTCTAATACATTGTTCTTATGTATTCCTGGTCCTTATAACAAATTTCTCATACCAAGCAAAGTTTTAAACTTGGAAAAGAAGAAATTCCTAGAAAAGCCTTAAATAAAAGGATTGAGGATTTCACAACCAAAAGACCGTTTCAAATCTTGCCATTTTTGTCCTGTTTTATAAACAGGCTTAGGAATTTCCTGGCCCATTTCCCCACCTTGTGAATCCCAGTTCTGTGCTTATTTGCAAGTACTTGGCTGAATGGGGAACTTTGTATTCAACAAATATAGTTATTGATTCCCATATCAGAACTTGATATTGAGCATAAACACCCCCCAATATTTTTCGGTCGTATGATTTTTTTTAAGTGGTGCACTGCTGGATGCCTAAAAGTAATTTTGACACATGCTAAAGTAGCTTTATTTTAAAACACAAGATCTAAATGAACAAAACAGGCTGAACAAAATACCCCAACTGTTAAACTTCATGTTTTCTGATGAAGTATTCCAGACAATGGAATTTTGCACTTAGAATTCTTTGAATTCAAGTTAGAATTGTCTAAAACTAGAACTCTTATACCAGTTTTATATTGCATTTTCATAGATTCCATATCTTACTCTTAGCTCATCTGCTTCTTTTCTAGGCTGAAAGATCTTCCTAAATAGGGATTTACAGTAGAGGTGTCCTTTTAACTTGAGGACAAACATGATTTTCAGAGTTCAGCTCATTGTTGAAGCATGCTTCAGACATCTCTTTAGTTTTCTTTTGCTCTTTCTAAAGTGCAGGCAGAGGAAATGGGCACAGCAGTTTTCTCATCAGTACTGCACCGAGGTGTCTCCTCACAGCTCAGTGTTTTGCTTGTACACCTGGAAAACGTTGGGGTCACAGGGTCATATCCAAAATTGATAGCAATTCTTTACAAGGGTATTCTTTTCTAAAATACCCTCTTTTTACATGACAAGACTTAGATGACTTTTCTGTCTTGCTTAAAGTTAACTGTGCACTCATTTCCCTACAGCATGGAATAGATTTAGCAGCACAATAAACCCCACCTTGTTATTCCACCTTAGCATCTTGGGCAGGTTCAATGCAATGAGTGAGAGACCTGTGCCTTCAGAGCCACCAGAGAAAAATAGACTAATAAAAGGTTAGAGAAGGAATACCTCAAAGATGTGTTTTATTGTTTTTTTCTTCTTTTATCCCATTGCTGGATTGTTTTTGTTTTTCTTTTCGTTAGATCCAATGGCTGAAAATGGATAAAATTGCATTGTGTTCTTAATATCACTGTGGAAATAAAATTAATCTAGAAAATATTTTCTTCCAAAACAAAGCTAAGCATATTAATTTTCCACATAAATCACAAAGCAGATTTTGTTTTTTAGCTTCAACCAATTGCTTCAGGACTGAAATAGTCTTTCAGGCATACTCTACTTAAGGTTATAGTAGAAGATGTTGCAATCTATAGCAAGAACTTAAAAAGTTTTTAGCATATAAAAGCATAGGTAGTTTAATGTTGAAAAAGAATGTGTATTTCTGAGTCAAGTATCAGAAAGAACCAGAACTGCTTGAAGGAAAGACAAGCTTCATGGAAAGAAATGTATATATGATAACACAGACTTTTGGTGCTCGGGAAAGACCATTGATAAGGTTTCTCTGCTGAAATCAACCTTTGCAGGAGCAGAAAACCTAAAATCCCTCATGCAATGTTAAACTGCATGCAATTCAAAAATAATTCAAATGCAGTTGCTAAGTTAGGATTTTTTATTACATGGCCAGCTCTGAGGATGTGCTTCGAACCACGATGTTGAAAGTTTCCTGTACTGTCAAACAGTAAGGACAGAGTAGCTGGATGTTACACTGTCCCTATAATTTTAACAATTTCCAACCAATTTAGAATCTGAAAAATCCACAGAGTAACTGACTCTGCTGTTATTTCACTTATATGTACATTCTGATAGAGAGATAGGTAGGTACACTATTCTTGTCAAAGGTTTTCTGGCAAAAATTTGCTCATGGTCTTCCTTCTTTTCCTTGGTCCCGTTCCTTCCTTGAAATCTGTAATTCTGCAACTATAAATGTATACATTTTAAGATGCATAAACTGCAGCAGAGTGGTCAGATTGTACTGTCTCTTGTTTAACAAATTAAGTATTCATTCAGTCTGGTTATAGTCCTCTAGTTTATCCACTTAGTAAATGAAATTGCAAGGTCACAGAATGCCCATAACAAAGAATACAAAATCAAAGTAGCAAATCTGTTATAAGATTTAGAATGCTCTATTTACTTGGAGAAAAACTGCCTAACATTTTCCACTTGTGTATGGCTCATATTTGCTTTTCTTAATTTGCTTACAGATTATGTTTCTATTCCCAGGGAATTCAAAACAAAGTCGACACAGAAATTTTTGGACATCAGTCACCAAATGATCTTTCACCTTAGCTGTAGGTTAGCTGGAGGAAAATAATCTTCAGTAACATTTTCTCACTCTCAGGCATTAATTCAAGTTGAAGTACTCTGTGTATCCCCAGCTATGAAAGCACCATTCTGATAATCTAATGTGACTCCTTAGCCTAATCCAACACTTTCCTCTTCTCATCAGTAGCAGGTGCCTGACCTAAGACATTATTTCAAGCACTTTTCTAATGCATGGCAGAAGAGAGAGAGAAGCTCTTGGAATCTTCTGAATAAACCAAAATATACAGGTGTAAATTTGGTCTTTTCCATTAAAAGTGAGTCTGAGATCCCCAGAGTTTGGAGCATCCCACAAGCATAGGTTCTGTAGCATCAAACTAGCTTAATATTGCAAGACTTGGCCATGAAAAATTTGTTGATCTAAAAAATTTCCTGATCCAGTAGTTTATATACTGGAAATAAAAATGTTCAAAAGATACTGCTTGGGATTTTGTCAGGGTGTTTTGTCAGTTTGGTGAGAAATGGCTAATTTTGGATGGCCTGCCAGAAGATTATCCAAGATTGCACTATGTGACTGTAAGGTCAAACGTGAAGGTAGAGTAAAAGAAGAAGAAAAACGAAAAAAAAAAAATATCCCTCAGCAGTGAGAATTGTCCAAATAAAACAAGATTATAGATGTCATAAATCAGACATCACCATTGCCCTGAAGTCAGCAGCTGTCAAAATTTTTTTCCTTAACCAGAAAAATGCTCTGCATTTATCAGTGCCTTCTGTGTGTGGACCAAATGCATCTCAGAGAAAGGAACAACTAGAAGCCCAAGAGACTCCAAGCAGAAGCTGTGAGAAAACAAGGCACAATTTTGCCCATGGCTTTTACCAAGAATAGTATTTTCATAGGCTCATATAATGTCTTGGATTGGAAAAAAATCTCAAGAAAATCTATTTTAAAGTTCTCCACTTAAAACTGGCTGCAATTTTCCTACTAAAAAAAATTGGGTTTTTTTAAATACTAATTTGATCTGTTAATTTGCTACAAATGTCCTGAATCATCCTGTTAAATGGATTTTTCTGTGAATTTAGGAGCAGCAGAACTTTGTCAATATTTCAATAGCTATCTTAAATTTGCACTTTTCCTGCTGCCTGTAGCTAAGAATTAGCTGAACAAAATGACATTGAGAAGAATGAAATGTTTGATCTGAAATATAATGAAAGTGATTTAGCAAAATCAAGTCGATGTTTTTTGGCCAGCTGGGAATCACAAAGTGGTGCATAGGAAAAGGATCTTTTTTCTGGTGAAAAGTTTGGAGACATTATGTTAACTCTGCAAGTCTCACCTTCCTTCTCTTGCAACTGCTCTCTTACAGTATACTGCCCATTTCTGCTCTTGGAAAGTGCTGCTTCCAGTCCCATGCTTCTTTTAATCTTTTCCTTCAGAGGTTTTAATGCATATGAGAGGGTGTCAAATTTAGAGTCTACTGCTTGCTGGCTGTCATCTGAATGAGCTTCACAGATCACTCCTTTTTTTTTTTTTTTTGCAGCCAAAGAATGTGAGAAGATTCAAGTGACTACTGACATCCTTTCAATTTGCCTCAGTCTCAACAGGGTTTTCTTTTGTTGCTTCTTAAGTTCAGCAGAGCAAGCAGAGAATGGGAAGCACACTGTGCACTTGAAGTCACAAGACATGTAGAGGAGAGGAGGGGAAAATTGTAGGAAGCACACTTCAGAGACAGCAGTACAATGCATGAGAGAGACATCCAAACATTAAAATTGTGTGTAACTGGTGAGCTGCTGCTGCTCTGTTGTCTCTTTCTCCTCATAGCAGTTATGTCCCTTTAATCCACGATGCCTTTGAAGCACTGACTGTCCTCCAGCTGACCACTCTACTATGTTATCTTCATTGAAGTCCTGACTAGAAGTACAGCTCAAGTTTTTCAAGAGTACTGTGGAAGTATAAGGAAGCTGCTAGTCTTAATTTAAGTGCTAGGAGCAGGGCACCTCGTAGTTCATTAATAGAATGAGGTTTTCTACAAGAATACATCACTGAGAAAACTGCATTTTCCCCCTAGTTGCCTATGTTCTTTTGCTTATAATCTTGCTTTTTTTTCAAATAGAAATTTTACTATTGGAGGTCAAAGATAACATCCAGAATTTATAATTTGTTAAATTAAGGAAGATTGCTAAAACAACCTTCTTAATGTTACTGAAAGACAAGGACTTATATTTGCTGTAATCCCTCTGAGTTCTTTTTATTAATGTACATTTTCCTCTTAATATTAAGTTCACTGTGAAAACATATCTGTCCCAAATATAAAAGAAAGCAGTATCACTGAAATGTGCCAGCAAGAAATTATGAGTAAATCTGCACTAAAATACAATGTATCTCTGAATTCAAAGCCCTTGAGATATTTGGAAAGACTATTATCATGTTCAGTGTGTTGGGGCCAGGTCCTTTTTCAGTAACTGAAGGTAAACCTCTTTCTGACTTTTCCTATTGCTTCATTCCAGTAACAAACAAATCCTCTCCCTTACCACTTAGGAGCCTTCTATTATAGCAGGATGGAGCAGTCAGGCAGGATATAGTAACATAAATTACTAGTCTTTGAGTTCAGCAATCATGTATTTATTATGCTCTAAGTATTTACAGAAGCTGTATCTGATTTATATAAACCTCCAAATGTACACTTTTTAATGAGATTTTTCTGGTTGTAAATTCCATATTCCTCTGAGTATGTTTTCATTTTTAATTTACTACATCCCCCAAAGGCTTTTCTTTAACTAGTTTGCTTGTCGTAAATTCAGCACTGATATTCTTTAAATAAACAGAAGCACAGAACATAATTTCCTGGTAACACTGTTTAGAAAATGGATCAGAATAAGGCCCCAAAGCTATTCTGATGATGAATTAATTATAAGATTCCAAGAAAAACATGGCATTGACATTTTACAAGTTTTGGCATGCAGCCTTGTATAATGCTGTGCACTTAATAAAGTTGTTTTGATGCTTATAGTATGAACAAAGACTTAAGTCTCTAAGAATCAAAAAGTATTTCAGCATAATGTAAACTTATAGGGTAACCTGCTGTAGCTAGTTTTCCATTTAACTTGTGGAAATCTATATTATGCAAACAGAACAAAAAAAATGGCTGTTAAAATCTGAGCCTATATTAAAGTATCTTGACTGGCCTTTTCTTTTGTGTATAAACTTTCAACAGCTTTTTCTTTAACAGTGAACAATTTTTGGTTTTTCATCATAAGAATGTTCAAGAGAAAAACACAGAGTAGTAAATGTTTTTCCTTCATACTATTTAAGTAACAGTTTGGGTTTTTTCTATACATTTATGCATTTTCAAGTAATCTGTCTATAAATACCCATATACTTCTGCATCTCCAGATGAAAAATTTGCTGATATTTAAAATTCAAAATTCCTGTAAAACTGAAGTAAGATATACCTGTTTTACAGTTTGGGAATGAAACAAATATGCCCAAACCTGGTATGCTCATAGGAATGCAATTCACATCCCAATGAATAGAAATTAGAACTCTAATAAACCCTTCAATATTTTTCCTGAAGATATAAAGCTGCTGACAGGAAGAACAGAAAATGCCAATGAGTTGCTGTAGAGTTTTGTTTTGCTTTTTCATTTCTCTGAAGAAAGCAAGCTAGAGCAGTCACAGCTAATTTTGCCACTTTTGTTAGTGTAGGAAGCATTTCTCAATCTTTCTCAAGTTGAAGGAACTGCACAAGTTCGTAAACATTACATTTTGCCTAACTTAATTAGCTCTTCTAAGAGCAGGAACAGGATCTACCAGGATCACACCAGTTGCTGTGATATGCTGCAGTCAGTTATGTTAATTTGTTTAATCCTAGCTTGATTTTCTGTGCTGCATTTGGTGCTCCACAGCCTAAAAATCTTGACCATACGTGGACTGTCAGAGAAATCCTGGCTTTGCTGAAGTCTTTGTGACATTAATTGCTCGAGTGTGACTGGTGTAACACCAGTCTAATCCTTATTCATATTCAGCATCATAAGAAAGGGGCCTTTATGGTAAGTAGCTCAGTATTCTGGTGTTTCTGCATTTAGCCCTGGCCAAGGAAGTGCCGTAGAGTGTGAATAATAAAAAGTAATTTTCTAAATTGTTTAATAATTTCATAAAATGCAAATGGTGTTCTGACAAGGGTTTTAATTAGTTCTTGTTTTAATTTGGCTGCTTTATCCAGCTCTGTTATTACTTAGCCTTGGAAATCACCTTAAATCTGGTGAAACTGTTTTTTAGTCATAATGCTTCCCATAGAAAAGGCTCCATTATGTAGGCAGTTGGTATACAAACTATCTGGATAAAGAAATAGATTACAGAATCACAGAAAGAGAAAATCAGCTAGGTTGGAAAAGACCTCTGAGATCATCAAGTCCAACCTATGGTCTAACATCACCTTGGTCAGCTAAACCATGGCACCGAGTCCCACATCCAGTCTTAAATGCTTCCAGGAGTGGCAACTTCACCACCTCCCTGGCAGCCCATTTTAATGCCCAATCACTCTTTTTGTGAAGAAATTCTTCCTAATGTCTAGCCTAAACTTTCCCTGGAGCAGCTTAAGGCTGTGTCCTCTTGTCCTCTTGCTGGTTGCCTGGGAGGAGACACCGACCCCCACCCGGCTACACCTTCTTTTCAGGGATTTATAGAGTTACAAGGTCTTCCCTGAGCCTTCTCTTTCCCAGGCTAAACACCCACAGCTCCCTCAGCCTCTCCTCACAGGATTTCTGTTCCAGACCCCTCACCAGCCTTGTTGCCCTCCTCTGGACACTCTCCAGCATCCCAATATCATTCCTAAACTGAGGGGCCCAGAACTGGACACAGAACTCAAGGTGCAGCCTCACCACTGCCAAGTACAGGGGAAGAATGACTTCCCTGGTCCTGCTGGCCACACTATTCCTAATGCCTGAGTGTGGTACACTGTGCAGAAATTAATAATTGTATTTTCTTTTCCCTCTTGGATACTGGATAACTCAGGCTTAAGTCAGAGTGGGACAATCTCATATAGACCAAGGATGCAGATATCTTTGCCTTCTTGGAAATTCCCCTCTTGTGGAGATATCTCAAATTTCACTGTGAATTTCTAGAGTCCTTTTAACCTATGATATCTGTACTGTAGCTTGGCAGGAATTGAGTATTTGTCTTCAAAGTCCAAATCAGTAATACTGTGCTAATTGCAGGTTTTTCTGATGAACTGTTTGGCACAATGTTTCACTAGCATGCTATTGCTTTTCTGATGATGCTGTATATAAGAACTAAACAGAGCATGCACTCTGAGAAAATTCTCTGAGCAGCAGTCCATCCTCCAAGAAGTAAATCTAAAAAAATGAGACTTTTTTCACTTATGGTAGGATTGAATTAGTCTCAAATATCAGTGTGAACAATTCATTATTACAACTCTACTCCTGTCAAACTCTCATTACTTAACTTCTTCCAATTTCTTCCTATTTTCAAAATCCTCTTATACATTTCCATACCTTTCAGTATTTAATGTTGCCCACTCCTGTTTATCATTAAGAATCTCAGAATGAATGCTGTTTCCTAATGACCTCAAGGAACAGATGAGTTTTGTTCTCCCATTCACATTATCAGTCTCAATATTTACTTTTATTTCAGTATGGTTAAAAACACATATGCACACACATACATTTTACCTCTTTTGATGTCTTGGGTTTTCTGATGGCCTTCCTTTTCCATTCCACATGGTTATTTGATGCATATTGGTTTTGGCCCAGAAAAAAAAAAAATTGGAGTTCTTTTGGTTAAAAAAACAGATTGGTGTAACTCTGAGCAAGCCACTGCAAAAGAAGCTTTGGTTTGCTGAGATACTTGTAAGCAAATAGCACTTAATACTTCATGTTTGCTGGATGTAAACTCTGACTACAAGGGTAATGCTGAATTAAAAAAAAAATATGGCTGAACATTTTCTTTTTAAGAAAATTAGTATTATTAAGAAGACATCAATATATTTCTATTCATTAAAAACAGTGTTCTCTTGCAGTCCTGCCAGAGAGGTATTAATTGCAGCAAAAGAATAAAAAAGAGAAACCTCTAGGTGTTTGCACAATACATCTATTTCTCAGTCAAGGCTCTCAATGTATTCCATTTACACAAGAGAAAACCCTTCAATTATACAATCCTTAATTTACCCAGGAAATTTCATAAGGAAAATGATTAATTACTTTAAGCAATCAGTTTTACAGTTAATCACAGTTCTTTATTTAAACTGAGAAAGCAAAAGGGGATCTTATGAATAAAATATAAAGAAAAAAATTAAGAACAGCTTTTAGTTTAGTAAATATGAAGTTGGCATTGAAATATTTCTTCAAATAGACAAATCTTGTTAAGATTATATATAATATTAACTATTAATGTATGGAATACATGAGCTTGGAATATAGGCTTTAGCACAAAGCACAAGTAAAGTTTCTGTTAAAATGGCCCGCTGCTACAAATTTCTGCAAACTTTTTTCCATCCAATCGACCCTAACAACCAAAAACACACTGCACATGGAAACAGAAAACCAGAACTGAGATGTGGGTAGGCATCCTTGACTTGTATTCAGTGACCCACGGGTCTTTTTATACTGCCCAAAACAGAAGTGGGAAAGACTTAAACTTCCTGGGAGAGCCATGACCTTCAAGTGGGAGATGTGATCTGCATCCCCTGAAACATGGAGCATTTTCTGTAGCTCTTAAACCTGTCCCTTTGTCAGAGTTTGTACACTGGAGTAGGCAGAGGAAAGCCACAATTTTGCTGCCTTTTTGCTCAGGAAAGCAATAACTTTGTGTTTCAAACACAACCATAGTAATTTCATAGTAATTGTGAAAACCCAAGGCATTTATGGTGCTGGATAGCAAACAGGCATTCTGTTTCAGAAGTTCTCTACAGTACTTAAGTGCCTAAATCCTCCTTGAGGCCTAGCCTGAATAACGATTGAGTGAAGTATTCTAGGCACTGAAGAAAATGAGAAAGAATTTTTGAAGGCCTCACATTCTGACCATCAAATTCTTGTGCTGTCCACGATTTTATCTGAAATGCCTGAGTAATTCATGCCATAGAGGCTATATTTGCTATGATTACTATTAATGGGCCAGAGACCTGTGTGGCTGGACACAGAACAAAACAGTGTACTCCTCAGCACCAAAATTAAAATTTTATAATTATTAGTTCTCACTGGAAGAGAGGTATCAGGAACATTGGCTCTTTTCTGACAGCTTGATAGCTGTTTACATTGAGTAATATGCAGGATAAAACATAGTTTCAGTTGTATGTAGAAATGATGCAGAAGGGAAAATTTGAAGAAATGTTCTTTAAATGTAGATTAGGGAAAATAGCATTCTCGGTTACCCAGATTGTTTTTATGCATCTTGGATTGAACACACAGGGCACTTGTTTCAGGAGATAACAGAAAGGAATGTCACTATTTACAGTGGTAGATAATGCTGCCTTTCTGCTGCAGTGGTGTCCTGCTTGTAAAGCACTCTGAATGTCTTGTTAAAGCAGTTAAGTTTCAGCTGAGAGGAATCTCATTTGTGGCAGGGACATTTGTCCTCCTGTAGCTCTGATAGACGTATAATGTTTTGCCACTAATTAAAATTTTCATCTACAGTTCAGTTGTGTCAACTGATGGGATTTCTTTCAGGCACTGTGGTCTCCTAGGATTTTTTCTTGATTGATTATCCCTCTAGCTTTTCCTAGATGGAGATATTCACATCTAAATCCTTTCTTACCAGAATGGATAGCTCCTCTAAGGAATACTTTTCTGGTTTTATATTGACTCAGCCCCTAAGGCTAACACATCTATTTGGAACTACAGCTCGAGCAGGTTTGTAGGCTCAATTTAAACATCAGATATGAGTGATGGATTTTGATAATGAAGAGAGTGGCAAAAGAATAAAAAAAAAATATCTGAAAGCTATTAAACTTCTTGCACTAATGATTGCCTTAGTAGCTAAAAGAAAAGGAAAACTTCCTTAGCAACAAAACCTCAGTTGTAGCTGATATATAATAGTTTTTGAAAGTTTTATTTTGTGTTGCAATTGTAGTTTGTAAAGGTAACAGGACAGTAACAGACAGCACTACTAGTAGGTGGACAGTAGGTGATCACATTGATCATGTTCTGCTGTGAAAACAGAGACATGAGAAGATTACGTATCTGAAAAGGGAACGATCAATAAGGGTTTTTCTTAGGATGTTTTGGCAACTGGCTGAGTGTTGTGAAATGTGGGGAAGCACAGAAGAATGAATTAGGGATGCATTCGTGATTGGAACTGTTGATAAGGAACTGTCATTAAGGTCCAGAGTACAATCTGATATCAGAGGAAATTATTACTGTAACTTGTCACAGTTCATTAGCAAGCAACCTGCTGGGCCAGAGTGGACATGAGGGTGGACATGTTTGCTTGCAGTCCAAAAAGAAAGAAGAAAAATGTAGTGTTACACAAAGAAAATTGAGGTTGTTGTTGCTGCATAAGAAACAAACATGTTTTTATCCACACAGTAGAAAGGGGGAAAATTCCAATGTACAAAAGAGCATAAATCAACAAAGTTGCTCTTTGTCAATCAAAATACAGGGGAAATGGCACTTTAAAGTGTTAAATTATATATGAAGAATTGTATGAGACGACAGCACCGTGCCAGACTACAAAATGCCAAGATTGAAATGATGATGCTTTAACCTCCATTTGACTTCATTGGACCTATGATAGTTTACACAGTCTGAAATCTGACATTTTACATGGTATTCTGAAATCTACCACAGAATTTCAAGCAGTCTTACAGGAACACACATTCACTACTCTTATTCCCATGACTCACACACCTTTCACAGACCTGTAAAACTTTGTGCTAACTGAAGATTTGCCACTACCCCACACATCTCTGATGCCTTTTGCATCACCTCTGCTCCGTATGTATTTCACAGAACTGTAACTGGAGGGATCCAAGAATAGGAATAATTAACAATGTTCTCATAGCAGAAGACAGAAGTGCAGAACATATTTCAAAAGATAGATTTCTGTGAAAAATGAGAAAACTATACAGTACATTGCTAGGAAAACAAAAACACAAGGAAAAAGTCATGATTCTTTGTTAGCAAGGAATTTATCAGCAAATATCAAGATTATAGTAATCAAAGCACATAGCTCTCAGATTCATCAAAACTATATGCAGTTATTTCATAAGAACAGAATAGTAACTGTCCATACAAATTTCTAATTAAACAAGTAATTGTGATTTAGTTAATAAGAGACCTCCTCTTATTTAATGTTTCTTGGCAATTAAATCCATAAGTTCCAGAAAGGTTCTGACGATTTATGCTACAAAAACAAGGAGTTTCAGGTTTTATTTTGCCTTCTTGTGAATGTATTTCTAATCTAGCTGTTACTGGTTTAAACATTATTTATATGAGTGTGTGCAATCTAAATTCCAAATACAGATGCAATTGAATGTATAGCATGAAAGTGTGCACTTAATTCATACATTTTTTGCTTCCAAGCAATAACTGTATCAAGAAAGAATCATG
>JACBWW010000333.1:0-45800 GCA_020086605.1 Lanius collurio | reverse complement strand
GAGAATGCTATTTAACTGTCAATAAACCTTTGGATCTCTGCCCTCTTTCCTCCAAATTTAGACATTCATTCTGCAAAGCCTTCTCTATTCCCTCTCCCACAGCTTGTCTCCCTTCCCTTTTCACAGCTCCTTGGTGGCACCTTTTTGCTTCATCTGGCCCAAGCTCTTTGTCCTTTGCCTCACTCCAAAGCCTGGTGGCTGCCTGATCCCCATCACAGTTTGTCAGGATACGATGTCTCACTGCTTCTGTGCCTCCTCCAGCCTCCCATCATGAAAAACCTCCATGGGGCTTTCTCCCAGGCTCTGGAGCCTCTCCCTGATGCATCCTCTGAGCCTTGCTCAGGGTTCTGCTGGGCATTACAGTGGTGGC
Source organism: Lanius collurio (assembly GCA_020086605.1). Classification (NCBI taxonomy): domain Eukaryota; kingdom Metazoa; phylum Chordata; class Aves; order Passeriformes; family Laniidae; genus Lanius; species Lanius collurio. Next base: position 45,430 of record JACBWW010000333.1, on the reverse strand, counting down.
ACAATATGAAGGGTGACAGATGCAAATGGAAAGAGTAGAGGCGTGAATTTTTGCTCTTGCTGGACTGTGTAAGTTTAGGCCTCTTTAAAATACAGTTGCCTTTATTCTCCTGACTCAGAGGGTAACAGTTCCTTTCATTCCTCCTTAGAACATGCCTTCCAGCAATCACTGCTGGTGTTTATTCCCCTTCCCTGTGGAAAAGCACCTCCTGGATCTGCTGCTGTGGTGGTGCCACTGTGGAAGGAGCCCCAAGGATTCTGTAGTTCCCTGGAATTGTGCAGAAAATGCTCCTGACACACAAATAATGCCCCATTTCTCTGCACAATGGCCCCATGCATACAGTGGCCTCACAGAGAACAACAGATGACTGTAGCTTCAGAGCAGATGTGCGTGCTGTCCATGTCAGGGGTTTTGCAATGGAGATCTGGAAAGGGAGGGGGAAAGGCAGATCTTTTGTGAGAAAATGCAAGGAGCCTGGCAAAAAAAACCCCCACAATGCAGAGAAAAAAATAGCTCTGGTATCTTCATGTAGTGGGCTTCAAGGACTTTGCTTATTCAGGGCTGACCAAAATGTGTTTTCCCTGGAACATAGCCCTTTCTGTGTTTGAAAGGCAGAGCAGAGCCTGACTTTAAGGCACAAAATTACTCCTGGATTTGCAGAGATCAGTGTAAGGAACAATTTCTATTGCCTCTGGGAGAAAATATCAAGGATTTTACTCCCCTTGCAAAGCTCCTCAAAGCCAGGAAAACAAGATAGTGACCTGAGCTTCTTTGGTTTAATTCTGCATGAACTCTATTAAACCATGGCACTGTGGATCTGGACTGTCCTGAATGACAGCAACCAAAGTAGGTACCTGAGAATGGACTTTCTTCACACTTGAACCCTATGCTAGTGTTTTCCTGCTGGGTCTCAAGGTTGGTATGTCTGAGTTTAGGATCAATAGCCTGGCTTTCTTGGACACACTGCGAGAGACAATATGGAAGAAGCAGCAGCCAAAATAGCAACAACAGAAGTTGCAGCAGGCAGATTAGTGGCAGCAGCAGGCTCTGATCAAGCTGTTCTCCTTCTGTCACCATTTTGAGTGTTTATTGTTTAACACTCCAAACTGCTGCTGGTTGCAGGGCTCTACCAGTGAGAAGGGATAAAGGGCAGCACAAAGCCCCTGTAGGAATGCACGAGCCCACCTGGCTGCTCCAGGCCAGAGTTGGATGCCCTCCCTCCCCTTCATTCGCAGTGTGGTCCAGCCCACCTGACTCCTGACCAAGTCACACATCCTGGGGAAACAGCTGCTTGTTCTCTTTGATAATTTGGTTATAAACCTGAGGCCTGGAGACAGCAAAGGTTCTGCCACTGAACCACCCCTCTGCCCGTGGCCCCTGCCTTTCTCAATCTCTTGGCCAAAGCCAACAGAGTTTTTCAGGGAGCTACAAAACTCCTGCAAGTCTCATAAAAACTGGAGAATTGCACTGAGGATGGAGAGGTGAATCAATGCCCACGCATGGCCCTGCAAAGCTCCTGGCTGCTGCATGTCCTGAGCTTTGTCCAGAAGGCAGAGGCAGAGCACGTGGTCAGAGCATCACCATGGAGTGCTGAAGGGGGAAAAGTGCAGAGGACATGGAGGTGGTCAGGAGAGACCTTTGGGAAGGAGGTTCTGTGTAGGAGATGCTGTGGGAGGAGATCTGGTGGCTTTCTGTGGGAGGCTCCAGAGGCAAATCTGTAGGAATCCAGGTTTAATTGTTTTTGCTGCTGACAGAACAACTTAATTATGCGCCGAAGGTCTCATTTGACTTGGCCTCCCTGTGCAAGTCCAGATAAGGAGGAGCACAGCTGAATGCCCTTTAGCTCCCTGGTTATCTTCAGACAGATTTCACTCTGATGTGCTGATATGGGATTTCGGGGAGGAGCTGCAGTTCCTGTTCAGGGATGATCCTACCCCAGAGCAGCCTTAAGCAAGCTGGAGATGCACAGGATTCCCAGGATATTCGACTGTGCTGGGGTGCTGTGAGCCCCTCGTGCTCCCCACTGACAGAAGAACGTGATCCACCCCCTCCTCCCACTGCTGTTGGGGCTCCTGTGGCCTAGAGTGCTGCCTTTCTATTTGAAATAAAAATCTGCATTTGTGAGAGCTGATAAGTCTTTTCAGGGTCTGCAGCTGGACTGTGAATAGGCTGTGAAGCCCTAATTTGAGTTCAGATGAGAGCCGTGTTGGGCTTTTCCCGTGAGCCCACTCTGGTCCCTCAGGGACACCCCAGCAGGCTCTGCAGGAGCTCAGATGAGCTGGGAATGAAGCGCAGATCTGAAAGGGAGGAATTTTATTTTTTTCTTTCTCTCAACTTTGGAAAACAAAATAGAAGACTAAAAGGCTGTAAAACATCCAGTCTGCTACCAAATTGCTTTTTTAAATGTCTCCAGCTTTACAAAAGTTGCACGTATTGCCATTAGACATCCCTTTCTCTGTTACCTACTTACACCTCTTCAAAGTTGAATGGAAAAATTAATGTTGAGCCTCCTTCCCCTCATAATCAAACATTACAACACGGAGAAATTCAGAGTGAAGATTACATGGAACAGCCATTCCATAACAATACAATTATGATGAAATAATTTTAGCATCTGTGGTCCGAGATGAGATTAAATCTATTTTAATGAGGCATTAGATGGGCTTTTTTCTCCCATGTTTTTTTCCTCATGGCGCCATTATAATGCAGAGGAAATTTTTTTTCTTTTTAGTTGCCTCAATCTGTGATTTTTTCTTTGCAAGGAATCAAGATTCTGTGCAGGGAAAGTAAACAGAGAGTATTGCAAAACTTCTTTTTGTCCTTAAATTACCGATACACTCCCTCCATCTCAACTTCACGCTGACAGTTTCTTTTTCCTGTGAATTTCTGCTTTTCAGGTTTTTTTCCCCAAAAATAGTATTTCATATTTCCTGCATCAGCAAGGTTGCTGAAGAGTTGATTCACCAGGCTCCTGAAGCTGCCAGGGATCTCCATCTTGCTGAGCTGTATTTATGGAAGCTCTGAGTCACAAAGGCAGCACGGGGTGGCTGAGAGGCCTGGCAGTGCTGGCCCTGGCCATGGGGCCCAGCTGGTGCTTTGGAGGGCTGAGCCCCTGCAGAGTGTCGGGGACTGGCACTGCCTGTGACTCCTGCAGCTCGGTGCCCAGGCTGTCCCTCCAGCCCTGCCTCAGTTTCCCAGGGCTCTGCGTGGCACCTGGGGGTGCAGCGCCATGGTTTTCAGCGTGGCCATCACAAGGCCATAAATCCACAGGGTGTCTGCTCAGCAGGTCTTGGACCACATAATATTCACAAATTATTTGCTCTCAAGTGAGCTGGAAGGTGTGGTTACTTTTTCTTTTTTTTTTTTTTTTAAACAAGCCTTGTTTTGATGTCAAAATCTGGGCTGATCTAAGATATCAAAGTGAACCTGAGGCTCTTTAGGGAATGATATAGTTTAAAAAAGGTGTGGGCTGTCTCCATCTCAGCTGGGGAGGGCTCTTCTGTCTTTGCTTCATTTACCACAGCTTCTTCCCAAAGGCAGCCTCTTTCCTTTGATCCAAAATAAACTCTGGGAAACTGTTCACTCGTGGATCACCTTCTGTGACATCCTCAGTGAGTTATCTGGCCAGCATCACATGGGGGGCTGTCCAGCTGCCTGCTCTGCCTTCCTCTGTTTTGAAGAATCAGGTGGACAGATGGAGAAGATCTTCCCAGGCAGCAAATCGATTCCTTTGATAAGCTGCTCAACTGTGAGGGCAGCTGGAGGCTTCAACTCAGGTACCTCTGAAAGAGATGGATTCACACCCCCATTATCATCTCTTAAACCTACCAGGACAAGGTGCTCCTAAGGCTCCAAATTTGCTGATAACTTGATCTTCAAGAAAACAAAAAATAATTGGATAAAAGAGAGCTGCACTCATTGATCAAAGCCATAGGAAAAGGGATGGAGCTGGTGTTACGGATCATCAGCCAGTTGCCTGAGTTGGAAAAAGGGATGTCATGTTTTTTTGCCTTTAGAGCAAGATCTAATCAAAGATGTGCCAAAGAAAGGGAAAGCCCCAGTCTCCATCTGAAGGCAGAAAGGAGTTCCAGTGAATCGCTTGGAGCCCTTGAGTTAAATGCATGTTGAGAGGAAACTGATAAAGATAAAACACAGCAATGGAAACCTGACTCAGAAAGAGCAGGTAGGCCCCAACTGTCAACAATAATCTGAACCTATAACAAGCCCTCTTGTTTGAAAATGAATCCAACTGAAAATGAAAGATTAAACAAGTGCAACAACGTAAAAATAAATTGCACATAAATCTCTCTGGTATTCAGGATCAAAGGAAGATTAAAGAACAAGTTATGGAAATGTGGTAGAGGCAAAGAGAACCTATTAAGTGATATCATTTAGCTAGTATATGAGTAATAGAGAGTTCACATGTAAGTTTAGAGGAAAGGGAATGAATCTGTAGCTGTTGAAAGAGACTTTAAATTATATGTGGCATGAATGATATATGATGAAGAAGGTTCTGTAGCTCAAATCCAAAAAAAATATGACCCAGGAGCTGAGCTGGCAAGAGAAAACTCACTTTCAATTGTGTGTTAAGGGTGATGGAGAAGGACCAAATTATTTCAATCCACCTTGCAATTTTGAGACTGTGAGGGTGGACAGCAGCTACATGAATTCCTGCTGTAGGAACAACATCCAGGTAAGGATGCTCATGAGTCCCCAGGGCAGGGAGTGCTCCTGGGAGCAGCAGGGTCCATCACCTTCCCCTAGAAGCTCTTCTTTCCCTGTCTTACTCTGTGCTGGGCTCAGGTCACAGCCTATTCTCCACTGATGATGCTCAGACTGTTCTTCCTTTGGGAAGCCACACTGAAGAACTTGTCTGTGCATGTAAGACTGCACACATTTATGCAAGCCTGCACTTTTACGGTGACAATATTAACACCAAAAGACCCTGTGTCAGGCACTTTGCCCTCATATTCAATAACCTTCTGACTCTTAGGATATAAACAAATCAAAATGGAAAAAAAAAGAGACCCTCTTCTCCCTGAAGAAGCATCTTGTCCCAGCTTATTCGGTGTCTACAGCAAAATCAAACTTGAACGCACCACAGAATCACAGAATCATGGAATGTGCTGAGTTGGAAGGGAGCCACAAGGATCATTGAGTACAACTCCTGACTGCACAGAACACCTCAAGGGTCACACCATGTGCCTGAGAGCATTTTCCAAATGCTTCTTGAACTCTGTCAGATTTGGTGCTGTGACCACTGGCCCAGGGAGCCTGTTCTAGTCCCTGACCACCCTCCGGGTGAAGAACTTGTGTCTAATATCAAATTTACACCTCCACTGACACAACTTCAGGCTATTTCCTTGGGCTCTGTCACTGGTCATCACAGAGTGGAGATCAGTGTCTGCCCTTCCTCCTCACGACCAAGTTGTAACTGCAGTGAGGTGTCCCCTCAGCCTCCTCCATTCTTGAGAGAGTGATTATATACTGCTAACAGTAGCTACTTCTCAGCAGTAATAAACTGCTTTTCTCTTCCACAGTTGACCCCTGGCCCAGGAGCTGCCACAGGGAGCTGTGTGAGTGAGGGAAAAAAACAGAGTGGTGCTGGCTTGACATGGAGTTCACAGCTGTACAGACCCCTGTCCTCCTCTCTGCGGGATGGCTTGGAGAGTTCTGGCACCTGGTCATGGTGCTTTTTTACTGCAGGAAACACTGTCTGTCTCTATCTTTGGGGAAAGAGGAAGCTATATTCAGGACAGGGGGCAAGAAGTGCCTGGGTCAGCTGAGGGGGTTAAGGGACTTCATCTTAAGTGAATGCTCAACCCTTATCATCACTACATTCAAGAGATAAGCAATAAATACATTGATAACCCTATGTCTGTGCTAATTTCAACCATTTAATTTGATAGATTTTTTTTTCCAAGATAAATTTTTTTTCTGTGCAGTCTATAGTTTTCTTTATAAAAATTTATCAGGAGAGTTTAGGAAAGGAAGAAAATGCAACAAGCCTTAGTCAATATTTTCCCATAGTGAAACCAGTTGGAAATTGAAAGGGACCAAGGTGGGGAAGGTATTTGCATGTGCAAAGGATGATATAAATGCAGCTGAGATTATATCAAACTAAAGACAGTACAAGGCAGTCAGAGGGAAGGTTTTACCTTCGCTTGGCCTCCCAACCCAAGCAAACAGCAGCCTTTGATAGCTTTGAAGGTTATTTCTTGCTCACACCTCAGATGGGTGTGCATTTGCTAAGTGCATTGCCTGTGGGCAATCTGATTTATGTTCAAATGTTTGCGGTACATGAGGTGCAAGCAAATCTATTTTTATATATGTATTTATCATCAAGGCATGCAAAGCACAGACTTCTCAGCCTACACTACACAAAACAGCTCAAAGCTGTGCCTGGCAGCAAAAAAGCTTTTTGGAGGTCCTGACCCAAGCCATTTTATAAGTCCCCCTACACAAGCCCAAACCTGAGCAACAAATGCCTGGATTTAGTTGCTCACATCAGTGTCTCCACCTGTTGAATCAGTGAGCCAAGGGAGGCAGCAGGAACTGGGTAAGGTCCAAGTCTGGGGGCAGGGGTGCAGTGTAAGCATCTCACATCACACACAGGGGAAGGGAAGGCCATGTCCCAGCACAGAGCTCAGAGCTATCACTGTGCTATCCCTGCCCCTGCGCCCTGACCACACGGCCAGCACTGACCCTGCCAGCCTAACCCACCCTGAGGCACCGAGCACTGCTCCCAAGAGGAAAGCTGTTCATTTAGTGGGCCCAGTGCACGTCTCATGAGACAAATTCTCCATTGCAGTGTTTGTCTCTTCATCCTTGTTTGGACTTGCATTTTTCTGGCTGTTGTGTAGTCAAACTGCATAAATAAAATATATCCAGCATTTTTCATCATTTAAGGACTTCTCACAGCGCTTTTCACTTTTAGACACTTCACCTTTTCAAATCACTCATTAAATATTAATAAATTAATCCCTCTCACACTCCTCTGACGCATTCAAGACATTTTCATGATGATAGTCTTATGTTCTGTTTTGTATTTGAATATGAAAAACATCAAGTAGATGCATCATTCAATACAATTAGCTGGCAGTTATAAACAGTGCCAGAATCCAAGCATGGCAGGCTGAATTTTCCTACATGTGTTCAATTGGCACTTAAATACAGGAAGTAAAAAAATGAAGACCTAATGGCATGAATGACTTTTTGAAAGTTTGTGTACTTCAACAGATTGTTTACTTGCTTCCTTCCATTTCCATGAATCCTTTTATTGGAAGTTATTAAAACCAGTAAGATCAGCAATTTTTGCTGGGCTGAATACTTCTATTGGGATTGCATGGCAAGGTTTGGGTACAGGAGGGCTACAGGGGTGGCTTCAGTGAGAAGCTGCTGGAAGCTTCCCCCATGTCCAAGAGAGCCAATGCCAGGTGGTTCCAGGATGGTCCCATAGGGATTGCATGGCAAGGTTTGGGTACGGGAGGGCTACAGGGGTGGCTTCAGTGAGAAGCTGCTGGAAGCTTCCCCCATGTCCAAGAGAGCCAATGCCAGGTGGTTCCAGGATGGTCCCACAGGGCAAGGCTGGGGCCATCAGTGTCTGTGGTAGCACCTCTGGGATAATACATTTAAGGGGGGAAAAAAAACCTTGAACAACAAATGGAAACTGAAGCTAGAGAGAGGACTGAGAACAAGAGAAACAACTCTGCAGACCCCAAGGTCAGTACAGAAGGAGGGGAGAAGGTGCTGGAGCAGAGATCTCCCTGCAGTCCATGGTACCCCATGGTGAGGCAGCTGTGCCCTGCAGCCCATGTAGGACCACTGGGGTGCAGAGATCCACAATGGAAGACCATGGAAGACCCCATGTTGGAGCAGAGGGATGCCCAAAGGAGGTACTAACCCTGAAGCAACCCCTGCCAATGCAGGTTTGCTGGTAGGACTTGTGACCCCATGGAAAGAACTCACAGTGGAGCAGTTTGTGAGTATCTGCAGGCTGTGGGAAGGACTCACCTTGGAGAAGTTCATGGATCACTGTCTCCCGTGGGAGAGACCCCACCCTGGTGCTAGGAAGGGTGTGAGGAGTCCTCCCCCTGAGGAGAAAGGAACATCAGAGAAATTGTATGATGAGCTGAGTGCAGCCCCCATTCCCTCTCCTGTGCTGTTGTGGGGGAGGATGTAGAGGATTTGGAAGTAAAGTTAAGCCTGGAAAGAAGGAGGAGAGGAGGAAAGGTGTTTCAAGCTTCCATTTTTATTTCTCATTATCCTATGCTGATTTGATTGGCAATAAACTATTTTTTTCCCCAAACTGAGTCTGTTCTCCTGTGACAGTAATTGGTAAGTGACTTCCCTGCCCTTATTTCTACCCTTAAGTTTTTGTTATATTTCCACTCCCCAGCTGAGTAGGGGAGTGACAGATGGGCTTTGATAGGCACCTGGTTTCCAGCCAGGCTGAACCCATCACAGAGCTCACCTACATCTGGGTAAGATGCCACAGCCAGAGCAGCATCTCTGGGCTAAGCAAATGTCTGTATGATGTCCCTGCAACAGGAACACTGCCACCACCCCCTGCATTTGGGAGTAGAACCTCTGAGCAGAAAGCTCCTTTAGACCTAATTATACAAGGTATTTGTAATGCCCAGTGTGGAAAACTATGCTATCCAGAACCATTTTCAGTAGTTACAGAGAAAATGTACTTTCAGGCTGCTGACTCTACTGCAGTGACTTGTGACCAAGGTTTGTATGTTGAGAAGGTGAGGACACCACTGATGCTGGAGCCAAGCACATCTCCAGCTGACAGTGCTGTCTCTGCACTCAGGAGACTATTTCCTGCAGGACAGGAGCAGTGACTGGCTCCAGACAAGCCTGAGCTCATTAGCTTTAGTGTACATCTCAGGACTTAAAAATGGTGCAGCAATAATTGGGAAAAGATACCCCATTCTGAAATTCAGGGTGCCTAGCAGGGGTTCAAACCAGTTCACATGAAGCACAGCCTTCCCTGACCCTGATGGTCTCACTCTCAAACAATAATGAAATCTGCTTTTGTGTCCTGGTGAAACCCTGGCTTGTGAGAAAATGCTGAATATGTGGAGTGACAGGCCGGCGGTGGCTTCCCAGGGAAGTGTCAGCACCGCTGCCCATCCGACCCTTCAGATCTACACAGCAGCCTGAGGCTCGTGATTCAGCTGGAAGTAAGGAGAGGTCTGTTTCTACCATGCTTTCTGTTGTTTTTTTTTGCCACGTCGTTTAGCCTTTCCTGGGGAAAATGATGTCACTCTGGTAGTGCTCATTAGCAGGCTGCTGGGCAGGCAGGATTTCAGCAGTGACAAAAATCCCAGACAGCCCTATGGCAGGATGATTTCACTGGCATCACAGTCAGCCACTGCCCCGCCACCAGGTACGCAGGACTCCTTCATGGGGAGCACAGGGTGTCACTGCTACAGGCACTGCAGCCCTGGGGAGGCACTTTGCCAGGCTGGAACATCTCTGTGCATTGCTCAAGCTGGGTCCTGCCATTTTCCTTGTTTCCTTGTCCTTCCCTGCCCTGTTGGAGATGTTGGACTCTCTGGTAAGACTTGTCCCTGATTTCTGAGGACAGCATGCTGCTAGCAACAGGAGCAGGCACATGCTAATGTGAACTGATGGGACGATACTGATTCCTCCCTAGCAGAGATCAGGGACCTGGGCTGCCTAAGGGCCAGTGGGAGCCCCTGGGTCAGGCTGAGCCACCTGGCTCCAAGCCTCTCACCACCATGAGCTGTCATGTTCCTTTCACTCTGAATGGAAAGCAGGCGTGTCCGAGGTGTGATACACCTGATTGCCCTCTGACATCTGCTCTGGAGCGAGACGACTCAGCCTCTGCCAGTCTCTCTTGGCTAACTGCGGGGGAGGTGAGGGTGCCTTGCTCCAGGTCAGGTGAGGTGAATCCCAGACTAGGTGAGCAGCACCTGTGTCCTGCTTTTGGTCATCCTGCTGCATGGGAGCCCAGCTGGCTGTGCAGCTGCGTGCTGGGTTGGCAGAAAGGTGCTGCTTCTGGAAACCAGAGCTGAAAGTGAAGAGGCTGTGGAGGATGGATATACGTGGGAATGCAGGGAATGGGGGGGAAAAGCTTTGCTAAAGCTCCACCCAGGCCCCATCTCAGGCCCTTTTGAAGGACCAGCTCATTTAGAATTTTATTTTGGTAAGGCAAAATACAGGATAAACATGCTAAGATTGCTTTCCCAGCAATGTGGTGCTCAGGAATCACTCAGAGCCAAAAAACGCTTGTTGAGAATGGCATCATCTACTGTCTGAATTTCTATCTGGTCAGCATCGTGCAAGATCATATCTGCATATTGCAGTAGCTTTATGTGGCCAGTTTCTGCAGGACTCCATGGGCAGTCCTCTCATCCCCACTGCCAGCCAGGCACACCCTGACATCAGCAGAATCTATGCTTTACAACTTACTGGGCACCCCACCTCATGACAGTCAGATGGTCCTGTTGGTCTCCTTTGGGCATCATCACCCCAGATCATCACCCAGTTACCTCTCCCAGCTTTTGTGTCGAGGGTTTCCACGGCTTTTGACCAGTGGCCACCTGCAATTACCTTCTGGTTGATAATTGTTCTGTGGCAGCATTGCCCCTTTCACCCACATTCAAGACAACACTACAGCACCAGGGAAGTTTTTACTCTAGCACTCTGAAGCTGGGAAGTACAGAGTAAAGCCAAAAGGGAAAGCACTTAAATAGGAGAAGGGTTGCCAAGCTGTGATGTTGCAAACAGCTGCTTTGTTGACAGCTCTGTCACAAGGAAATTACCTCCCCCCCCGTGCTCAGTGCTTCTAGAAATGGTGTTGTTGGAGCAGATTGTGTCTTTTTGCTTTTGAAAAGCTGCTGTGTGCTATATTTTAGGAGAATATGAACTGGAAAAGTCTTGAAGCTCTACCAATATTGTAAGGGAGAGATCTGTGCTTGCTTTGTGCTTCCTGCCCCTTTTTCCCTCCTTCAGCGCTCTCACACTGACACTTGGTTCCTATTAGAGCCAAATGCCGTTTCCTCACATAGGGACTGAGTCTGTTTAACAAATTTTAGTGTAATCCTAAGCCAGAGAAACAACATGAAACAATATCTGCCCTTTGGTGGAAGCACTGGTGAGCAGCAGCACTGAGACAAAGAGGAGACTTAGAAGTTTGCAATATAGCTAAAAAAAGTCATTATGATGCAATTCAGCTGCTTGGAGCAGATGTTTGACCTGCCCACTGCTTAAAAGGGAGGCACAGCTTGAAGAGAGCATAATCTTGGTCACAGATGATTAACACAGAAAGCAATAGCCTTGAGTATCTAAACATTTACAGTGAGACAAAAGGATCAAGGGCTCTGTCCTTCAGCCTGCACTGTCCTACAGTGCCTGCCCTGACTAGACGTCAGGGCTCACAGGTGGGCTCCACCCAAATTTGGCAGCAGGCTGTTGGGAGGGAGAGTTTAAAATGACTTGGTGAATTCAGGTTTCCAAACTTCATGGGTATTTTACTGCCCTAAATCACCTGGCTTTGTCCAGAAATCATTGCACCCAGCCCTGGAGGGGTTCAGAGAGGCAGGAGGAGCTTTTCCTCATCTCATGTTTGATCTGCAGTGACCTGACACCACCGGCAGCCTTTTACTGCTCTTTTTTGCTGCAGCTGCTGGAAGTAGCCCAGGTGTGGTGTTGGGTAAGAAACCAGCTGAGCTGCCCTGGAGAGGCTGAGGGCTTGTGGACTGCTGATGGTTACAGTTTGACTGAGCAAGAAGCCAGGTCTGCTCTTGTGCAAGGTGAAGTTAAGGGAAAGGATGTTGACATAAACCTAATTACAGGTGTTGGGAAGTTTTAAGTCTCTCTGTACTGGAAACACTTCTACAGTTCAGCTCTTTTGTAGTACTGGATCATTTAATTAGTGTGTCCTCTCACTCATGAGGACAATTTCAGTTGCTCAATAGCTGTTGCCACAGCAGTTTTTTGTTTCATGTATCCCCCTGGATTTTACTTCCTAGATCCCAGCTGGTTTTGTATTCCTTGTATAGCTGTTCTCCTGCACACATATGTACATATTTATATGTATATCTCTAGCTATAAAAGGAGGAGAGGCCAGGAGTCCTGGAGGAGACTGGAGGGCTCTGCACGAGGGCTGCAATAGCCCCAGTCATGGGCACAGGCTGTGACATGTCCCCCTGGCCAGCAGCTCTGCCAAAAATGACTGAGGTTGCCACATCAGACTTCAGCCAGCCACACACTGCCATCTCAGATAAGGCAAACCGTGTATCAGGCTATGTTAGCTGGAATGTGGCCACCAGCTGAGAAGATTCCTCCCTCCTCTACTTGGAATTCATATGGAATATTGTGCCCAGTTCAGGTGTCCTGGTTCACATGATATAGAGAAGCTTGAGAGGGTTCAGTGGAGATGGACTTTAGTCTCCATGAGGAGATGAAAGGCAGCTGGACTTAGTTTTTCTGACCAAGAGGAGGCTAAGCACTAAGATGATAGCAGCCTACAGTAAACATGGTTACAGCAACAAAGCAACCAAGCTATTCTCAAGCACAGGGCAATGGCCTTGGCTGTGGTTTGGGAAGTCCAGGTTGGACAGAGGGAGAAAATGCTTTGTAAGGAGGGTGCTGCAGCCCTGGAGCAGCCTTCTCCAGCCTCTGTCCCTGGAGATTTTCACAGCTCTGCTAGAAAAAGCCATGGCTAACTTGATGCACTGCTGACCACAGTCCTGTTCCAGATGGGAGGCTGGACTTGAGACCTTGAGAGGTCCCTTCTGACCAAGACCACTGTGAACACACACAGAGTACCAGCACAGCCACACCACGCTGTGCTTTCCCTGGATTGCCACCAACAGCTGGCAATAAATATATTTTTTCACTGTTTTTTTGCCTAGCTACAATCCTGTCCATGTGAAAGAGGAAATCTCTGGGACACAGGTCATTTTAGACCTGTATCTACCATGATCCATAGCACAGTGGGGTACCATGTATGATTGAAAAGCAGATAAATCCTGCAAAGGAGCGTGGCTGCAGTTACTTTCCACTGCATGAGTAACTCAGCAGAAAACAGAATTAGGACTTCACCTCCAGCAAGATTTGCTGTAACCACTCATCAGCTGTGTTTTCAGGTGTGCTTTCCCTGCAGCAGGGCACCTGCAGCCATTTCCCCATCAGTGAAAGTCTTTTCCAGCCAATCAATCTTCTATTTATCCACCAAATCCTGAATGCCTGTTGACTCTTAAGCAGAGCCTGACCCCTAAATACATTTGAAATGAGAGGCTAACTCATGTGGGCAGGTGTGTACGTGTGTGCATCTTTATCTAGATGTGTGCATGGTGGAAGGGAAAGGTCTGACCAGAATCAAACGAAAATAGAATCCTAATCTCTTTTCTGTGTAGAGCAAATTGGAGCAGATAGTTTCCAAATGAAATCTGAGATGATGCCAGCTGCCTGCAAACCGTACCTACTTTAAAAATAAAATCCTACTGCCTGCAAGTCATCCTCATCTGTGTTTTCTCAAGTGCAATCTCCTTTTACCCAGACTGTCCCATAAGATGTGGGTATTAAAAGCCACCATTTTGAATTGAACAGGGCTGATTTTAACCACTGACTGGGGAAGAGCTGCGGCCCCTTTGTGTCCTGCTTCCTTCAAGGACGAACCCCTTTTTCCCCAGGAAAACTGCTGTCCTGCAAAGAGAAATTACACAAGTATCAAATAAGGACTGGATTTCACACATCTTAAAAAAGCCCCTACGTGCCACCAAAAGATCATGAGCAGCAGAACAACTTGTGTGAGCAATGAACAGAGGAAATGTTCAAGCAACTTTATAGGAACAGTAGAAGAAACAAACAAGCCATGAAGCACAAGCATATTGAATAAATGCTTTGCACATTGATGTAATGAGATTCAGCTGACCAAGACATTTATATGGGGAAGAAATCACGGCCTCATTGCAATCAATAGACAAGTTGCCACCGACTAATGGAGCTCTGCTTTCATGATGTTTATATTGCAACATAAGCCAAGATGCCTGTGAGCTGTCAAAACCCTTTAGAGCCATTTGTCCCAACAACCCCACAGTATCATCCCCTAATACTCTATTATGCAAAGAGACCCCTTTTATTTTTATTAGAGCTAATTCACCAGATGGCTTCTTCCCCCCCCTCCCCTCCCTGCTTTGATGTAGCAAATGCAAGCAAGTGATTTTGCTGACTACAGATCAAGGCACAGATCAGTGCTATTTGCCATGCACAGAACATGAAAAGCAGAGCAGGGACTGTCGGGCAAATCTAACATGTTTGTAAACAGCAGCAGAACCTTTGCAGACACGTGGGAGGCGAAGCAGCCCTGCTCCCCTGGCATGAGGGTGGGCTGCAGGTACCTCTCCTACAGCCCTGCAGGGAGCTGGGTGGGGAAGGGGGTGAATTTCTGCATATTGATGAGAGATTAGACCTGCTGGTGACACTGAACGAAAATTAATGAGGGAGCGGAGTGGAAATAAAACAAATGGGCAACTCTGTCCTAGGAAAACACTGATGGGCACGGACAGACAGATGGATGTGCTCCTGTGACCCAGCCCAGGTTACAGTGCCAGTATCGTGGCTTCCTTTTCATGTAGCAAGGCTCTTAATGGTAAGTTTTAACAGAAACAACAACGGAAAGCAAAAAAAATGGAGCCAGGAAGTCCAGCAGCCAGAAAGAATGTCATTAAGAAATCAAAATTCAAACTCCCTTCTGCTGTGAACACAGCCTTAGCAATCCTCACAGAAACTGTGTCCTTCGCTGCAAAAACCTGTTAAAAACAGAAGAGCAAAAACAACAGTCCCCAAACCTCATGTAGGTTGTATACAAAAGAAAGCCCCCAAAAGCAAGCAAATTTAATGCAGAATAAAACACAGCTTTCTCCAGGTTTGCAATGCCATGCACTGAGGCAAGAATCCGCCCTGGGAACAGGTTGTTCTCCATTACTGATGGTGCAGCCCTGTTTGTAGCAAACTTCCCAGCCCTGTATGAGGAGCTGCTTTGGCTGGAGGTGAAACCCAGATGCCTACAGCCATCAGGGAGAGGTGTCTCTCCAGAGTTATTTTCCCTGCCTGCAGCAAAAGGTGCTCCAAGGACACCTGGAGTCCTGTGAGGGACCTGCATGTAAAATCTGTTTAATGTTTGTGGTCAGGAATGGTTCACATCACCTTGTGCCACACACAGGGCACAACAAATGCCCTCGGTAAAGGATGGGCACGTGTTTTTACAGCATATTACAATGATTGACACAATTTTAAAAATATATGTGCTTTTAACCCAAAACCTTAATTTTATGCAATGCTGAAGGCAGCTGGGCTGGGCTGCAGAGCAAGCAGTTGCATGTGCAGAACACAAGAGCATCCTGCCCATTTATGTGTGTCTGCCTCCTGCGTGGACTCTCTGCTGTCTAATAAGGCTACAAGCCACGAGTGAAGGTTTTCCAGCTGTTGGGACATGTTCACTGCTCCAGATTCCCCCGTGTCTAATTAAGTTCATGGCTCATACTCCCCTTTGGTGATGGTGCTAACAGGTTCTCCCCTCCTGCTGTGGCTGCTTATTTTCAAGAGAAATGGAGTGTAAAATCACTTGGGCCTCTGCTGCTCTGGGAGATCTGATTAAAATCCTGGGTTTCAGGATTTATTAGGAAGAGAGAATTGGCTGGAAGACATATAAATAAGTGAGGCATTGACTTTGCTCACAATCATGTTGCTCTTGTCAGGAACCAGGCTGAGGAACCCTGGTGCAGCCCAGGCTCAGGAGAAGAGCCAGAACCAAGAGCACAACCATCTCAAACAACAGAAAGAAGTCCTGGCTTTAAACAGGGTGAAATCATCCCTAAACATGTATGTCTTGTTTATTGCCTTGCTCTGGAACTGTCTGCCACATAGTAAAGTCTATTTCAGTGAATCCCCTGAAGACTGGATTCCCTGACAAACAGTTTTATGTGTACCTTGTAAATTGAGGCAAATGGGTAACATTTTCCAGCTTCACCATGAAGTGTGCTCCTTCCTGGAGAGGGGGTGTGGAAGATCTCAGGACAAACAGACATGGTACATGAACCAGGGAGATCTGATGCTGCCCAGAGCATTTGGTTTGATTTTTTTTTAGGCAGTATTTGCACTGCCGTAGAGGGTAAAGGGATTTTTGTGCCTGGGAACTTGCTTAAGGTCTGCGTGTAGACACAATTCTTGCTCTTCATTTTGCATTGCTCTACAAAGCAGCACAGGAGTGGGAGTTCAGAGCTCTCTTTTTGAGAGGCAATAGGGCCTCCCCACCACTGGTCATATGAGCACACTGAAATCCATGAGCCATTCTCTGGAGAAAGGGAGACCTCCACACTGAAGAACCCAGGGAGCCTCATTTAATCAGTAAAAGTTCTCTTTTACCCCCAACAAATGAAGCTATGTAAAACCCTTCAACACTGCTCTTGGACTTGTCCCTTTAGAAGGCCCCAAGTTCTTTCTCCCAGTAACTCCGACAGATTTGAAAGGGAGTTGCTGTTTTTTCTGTTTCTCTCTCACAGTTGTTTTATTTTTTATTTTTTTTCTGGCAACACCTCTCCAGAGCAGCACATTTTCACAAACAAAGTTAAACTGCTTGGTTTCCATTAGTAACATGAGCAGTAAAAATAGAGGACAGGTGTTTCTTAGGAGGTGTGAAAGATTAACTGGATTTTCTTGGATTGTGGATGATGCTGTCACTGTAGGCTATCTGCTTTTCTTTTTTCACTCCACCAAAGAATATTGGAAAATTTTCAATAGCATTTACTGGTGCTTAGTGAAGCTCAGACAGGTTTGTGCCTGCTGTGCCTGCAGTCCCTGCAGGCGAAGAGGAATTGCAGCAAATAATCCCCTCTTTTGCCCATGTGGATCCAGGTTCTCCTTTCAGAGATGTCCTTGCAAGCTCTCAGGAGCAATTAGCACAGGACCTCTGTGTGATGCCTTAGGTTTTAACTTTTATGTGGACGGAATTGCATGGGGGATGAAGCACCCCAACACAAGCAATTGAGACCTGGTAGAAGAAATAAATAGGAAAATACCCAAACTCCTTTGTAAGGTGAGTTCAGCCCTTCATCTGGGATCTCCAAAAGGGTTTGTAGTCATCCTCAGGAAAAGAGGATGCTCTGTGTGACACAACATGCCTGTAAGACATGCTCAAGATGCATTTTCCCAGTTCCCACCCTCGAGATTCCCTGCACTAGAAGTCTGGAAAACTTTTCCATGCACCTTTCTCTGAGCATCTCCCAATATCTTGCACTGGGTTTGCCACAGTGGCTAACAGGTGGGAAGGGCAAGGAGACAGGGAGGCTTCAGCCCTTGTGAATTTTCCTTTCTCTCTGTGCCAGGAGAGCTGTGCACTCCACAGGCTCTGCAGAAGAGTGTTTTCTGTAATGCAAACCAGCATCAGCAAATTCCCATTAAATACCCACTGGCATCAAATGCACAGTCTGAATGAAGCTACTGGGCCCCATAGTTGTGTACAAACCTTAAATGTCCTGCTGAACCAGCTGAAAACACCACTGCATTCAAAAGCCAGCCAGGCATTTCCCCCCCCACCCCCTTGCTTTGTTTACCTCCTGCTCATGTCAAATGCTGTATTAGGGCTGTGGTGTAATATACAGCATTTGAACTTCTCCCTTGTAGTGAGCAATGTCAACAGACTGCTTTTCCTGATGAAAAGATCCCAAGCCCATAAATTTCACCCTGGCGTGCTGTACGTTGCTCCCATTGTATAAATCTCCCCACAGTGCTCACCTCTGCTCCTGTATCATAGCGAGATAAATGTGGTGCTTAAGGCCTGATTTATTTCAGTCAAAGGACAAACAGTTTGATATCAAATGGAGCTTTGCAACAATTAACATGACAGGCAAGGAGGATTAGCTGTTGTGATTTTTGGTGTGGCATAAGCAGGCAGGTGCTGTTATTTGGGCTGCATCCCTCCCCCACACCCCTTCTCATTAAAGAGATAGTTATTGTACTGCTGTGAAAAGAGCAGCTGCTGTGCTTGAATTTCCCTATCAGCCACTGTTTCTAGTGTTGGTATGAATTGGGGACACATTGTTGGGCTTTAATTAGCCCTGAGTCCCACCACCACAGGGCTGCCCTGCTCTGACATGCACCCCATGATGCTTACGTTCAATGTGCATTAATCTCCTTGCTCCTGATGGCTGGGACACAACTCCAAGGGGGGAAAAAAAAAAAAAAAGGAAAAGATACCTTTATAGAATTTGCAAAATGCTTGACTTTATGCTAAACAGCCAAATTAAATATAACCTTCGCTCTTGACTTTTCTGAGCCCCATTATAATTTTCTAGATCTTTCCTGTTGGTGCTGACTCTAAGGTTTCAACAGATGAAAACCTACTTTCAAACAGATGAAAACCAGTTTCCAAACCTGAGCCTAAACCTCATGGGGGAGCAACATTTGACAGGCATTATTTCACACTGACTTCTTCCAGGGATTTGTTTGAAGTTGGCATGTGAAGCAGAGTGGGCACATTAAGGCAAGGTGGGTTGCCAGCAAAACTAAGAACGACGGATCCCACATAATTACTGTGTTTTCACTGTTATTACCAAAGGTTAGTTTAAAAACAAAGAAAATCCCAGAAACTGTGGACTATCCAGACAATCAAAACAGTTGAGGCACAGTTATTGGCAAGATGCAATAGTTTCTCAGCACCCTCCCTGATCACACTCCTCTTTCCCTCTTTGCTCAGGTGAGAAGACAGACCCTGTTTCCAGGTCTGGGATGTTGCCAGCTGCCTTTTGCTGTGATCCTGGAACCTCTGCTAAACTGAAAATTGGGGCCAGGTCAGGATAGGGACAGGGCATTTCTATAACACAGTAGAGCACTTGTGCAGAGCCTTCCTGATGGCCTGCATCTGAGCATGGCCAAAAATCAGTTCCTGCATAAGGCTGTAAGAGCTGGAACCAGTTGCTCCAGTAAAGCCATACTGGAATGAGTTACCAAAGCAATTATGCTGGCTGCTTATATCCAGATGAGGATTTTACAGTGTTTTCTGTAGCCTAACTCTAAAAACACTCTTCAGCCTCTTAAATACATTGTGCCTTCTAAAAAACTCCCAACCAATGCTCTTTTTTTTAGCCTTTATCTCAAACTGGCCCTGAAAACACAAAACACCTGAAGAAAGACAAAATTCTTACTGAGCCCTGAAGAGTTAATCCCTCTGCAAATTTTCTGCCAGCTGGTAGGAAGATCTTTGCAGCACAGTGATGTTTTCACCTGCTGTTTGTGTAGCCCATAGAGAAGATGTGAACTGGAATATTTTTGTGGGGAACTTTTGCCAGCCTGGATTCTCCCACAGGGAGTGCTCTCCAGCTGAGAAAGGGTGTGCACATGCATGAGGGGAGACCCTCAGAAAAACCTTGCTAGAAATATTGCAGGATTTCTCAGATGAGAGTGCAGACATGTTCCAAACAGCCTTGAACTTCAACCAAAATCTTGATGTTTGCTGCTGTTTTTTTTGTTTTGTTTTTTTTTTATCATTTTTGTTTCAGTTCAGCTTGGGGAAATTCAGATTTATTGTCCCCTGACTGAGGTCTATTCAGATCAAAAGTGGTGCTGGTATGGATTTGGTCACAGCTGGTCCGTGGGAGATGAATTTGGCTCAGAGTTGGTACAATGTCAGTTATTGATATTCTGTTAGTCTTCAGCTTGAAGGTGCACGGATGTTATTTTACTACTTCTTTCGAGGAGATCGATTGTAAATCTATGTTTTTCTTTCTGCCCAGACCATACCTGCAAAAATAATAACAGCAGAGTTAGTGTCTTCCCAGTGACTGCTGAACTCTCTAACACAGCCTCTACAGCCCCATAACAGTAGCTGGCATCAGATCACAGCACTTGATTTAAACTCCACTCCTTGTTCAATAGACCAAAAATAAAAATAATGCTGAGAGATGAATCAAACCTGAGTCTGTGAGTTCCAGGGTTTTTTTCCCCCCCCCTTTCCCTGAACATAAAGAACAAAATGTGTTTTTCAGTCTAGATTACTTGTTTTCCAAAGAGATGAAAACAATGAGAAACTAGTACCAGGTCCCCCTGGAACAGACAAGAGCAGTGACTCGCTTTGTAACATTTGTTGTGCACTGAAATATCCACTGTGGGCTCTTGCTGAGCAGGAGATAATTTCCCCACCCTGCAAATTTATTTTTTTTTTTTAGATTAAAAAATAATCCAGTCCTAAAGAGGGTAAAAACATCAAAAGCAAAACACATATGAGAAATGAAAATCTGAAAAAGTCAGTACGCATCTAAGAAATAATTCCCTTTGACTCGAGACATCCCTGGTTTTAAAATAACTTTAGTCTCACAAGAGTAATTAATTTTCTAGACAGAAAGAGCAAGCAGCATATTTTTTGTTTTAATATGCTGCTGCTAATTCACTGTTTCAAAATTCCCTTCTGTAAAGGGGGAAAAAAAGGAAGGAGAGAATAAAAAGCTGAAAAATGCATCAAAACTGACCATTTCCCACAAAGCCAGTTTTCATTTTTGCATATCAGCGTTTTCAAGCAAAACAAAGCACTACACAACTTCCTTGAGCAGCTCTATTCAAGCAGGACCCGAGGCCAGCAGGGACACTGCTTTAATGTCATGATGTAGCTGCAGAGAACAAAATGATTCTCTTTCCCCCAGCCTGTATAGCAGAGAAATTATAAAGGGGGGGAATTACTATGGTAATGACCACATAGCTGCTGCATGTTTATGCAGATTGATGACCAACGAGCCAAATCCCAGGGTCTTTACGTCAGTAAAGCTCTGCCTGCCTCCTAAAAACTGCAATCCAAAGAATCTGCCCAAGAAATTGGGGGGGAGGTATTCTTTAAGTGGATTTGAAAATATTTCAGTGGCATATAAACCCCATGCCTCTTACACATGAGGACATTATTTTGAACAAGTCAGAAGTGCTTTTCTTAAGTGTGGAAGGGGAAACTACCCCACGTTCCCTGGAAATGGCTATTGCTTAGCCTGGGATTAAACAATACCCATTCAAGCATCAGGATTTTCAGGGTGAAAATGACAGGGAAGAAAATGGGATCTTGCCTGTTCCCTTTCCCAGTAATGTCTAGCCAAGCTGACAGGAAAGATAAAGTTCACTCTTCCCTCCACTTAACTGGTGCTGGGAAAGAGATTCACACCCAGGAGAAAAGGAGACATGGCATCAGTCGTGACTTCCTGGCATAAATGAAAGGAAATTTTGACAGGCATAAAAATGTTATTTTCTCATGAAAAGCTGCTGCTTCAATACACGAATGGGGATGCTTCTCTGGAAAGCAAAAGAAAGGGGCAAAGAAAAGAGCAGTCTCAATCTGGTGCCAGTTTATAATAATTCACAGAATTGTCCATTTCTCACTGCATAATGATCTCAGGCAAAGAAAATGATGAACTTTTATTTCTGGATCCACATTTTAAATATCAAAATAATTGGGCCAAGGAAAGGTCATTCCTTCCCACTGCTGTTAGCCCTCCTCCTTCCCTGGCAGCCTAGGGAACTTGAGATAGCTTTTAGCACCTGGGAAGGATTCACATTGCTGGTAAGACCAGAATCATCCTGGGAGACTGCTGGTGTCTGCTGGAAACTGGAAAATGTGGGCTGCCACATGGCACTGGACATCCTTCATGCACCCTGTCATGTGCTGGTTTGTGGTGCAGCCAGCAAGGCTTTATCTCTTGTGTGAAAACCTAATCCCAAGATCTCACTCAGCCATGCCTTGACTTTAGCTCAGGCAAACATCCAATCTTCAGCTTTGTCCCCTTCTGGAGACCCTACAAGTCAAATCCATGGCCTGAACAGCAAAGTGAGTGCAGCTGCCCTGACCTCATCCTGGCTGGCTCTGCACTCCTTATCACTAACCCCAAACCCAGGGTCTGTGGGGAATCCTGTCACATTCATTCTTCTTTATCTCCCTCTGCATGTCTCAGCCCTCACCCAGTTTGACTCTGAAGAACCCCACATAACCCTGCATGGTCTTGGTCCCACCAAGTCCTCCTTTTCAGCTCTCTCCAGACAAACCTATGGGCCTCAATCTTAAATCTTGCTAGTAAAGATAAAAATGTGACCCAGACCCAGGACAATGTGAAGTCCTACTCTAACCCTAGGCCAGGGATCACTAAACACCTACCCCCAACCTTAAATAATTGAAATGCTTTCCCCTATTCCTGCCTGACTTCAAAGGAACCCATCTTTAGTTGTTTTCTCTAAGCCCTGCACCTTTTTTCCAAGCCTGACAAGCCCCAAGATGAGGCTCAGCAGAGCATCCATAAATCAGCCACAGAAAGAATCGCCCCTGCAATGACTGAAGCTCTTTGTGCATTTGCAGGGCATGTGTGTTCATGTTTGTTTGGTTTGCACACACACAGAGCTTGCACAAGCATTCTGAGTCTGTGCTCTGGAGAGGACACAGCAAATCTGCATTGCCTTGGAGGCCTGGGGTGAGATTAACTGTAGGACCTGTGATTTGTTGCTACCTGAATGGTGTGCACATTGTCAGTTTGGTGTGTCTTTATTTCTAAGTGAGTCATATTATACAAATCAATTGCTAATTCAATTAATCATGAAAAACATGCAAAAGGACATCTCCAGGAGCTGATTTAGAGCATGTTATGTACGGGTGATTGAGCAAAGAAAGTTAATCTGGGTCAGAAGACTTTGATTTTTAATTCTTAATGTCACAGATTTCCATTCTTTTGAACTGAAATCTGACTTACAATTTATTTTTCTGAGGGTGTAGCTTTATAGCTGCATTGACATTGGCATGTGTGGTCATGCATACTGAGTCCGTTCTCTTATGCCTGACAAATAAGAGCTTTTATGGATGCACAGATCAATACAAGCTTAAGATCTATAAATGGCTGCCTGGCAGTATTCATATGCAGGACACATCTCATTGCATTTATCCACAAAGTTGTTTACAGGAGATTAAATTATGGTTTCATTGAATTCTTTTTTCTCCACTATGTGAGAAATGACAAATTTTGATCTTTTGTGTTGCTTTGCAGTTTCTGGCCTAAATCTTACTAAAAAAACCCCCAAAAAACAACAAACCCCAAACCAACTCAAAAACTCCAGGTGAGGAATGTATGAGATTGTTGTGCAAAATAATGCCTCCATCATGACTTGTATGGAAGGCACCTCAGGAATTCAATGGAAAACAATCGTCTTCACCTCTTGCAGAGATGTAATTGGGGTATAAAGTGACTGCAGTCCATTGTGGGGAAAACTCACAGGGTGGATTCCTCCTGGAGGCCTGGATTAGAAGTTTTCAGGGTATAGGAAACTCAGCCATGACGAATCAAGTGTCAAAGATTTCAGGCTTAGATGATAATATATGCTTTAGTCCAAAATAGGATGCTGAGTTCCCTCCTGACAGCATGAAAATCTGACAGCTCTGTTTGGTGGATAGCCCTAGGAAAGAAACAGGGCTATAAATAACATGTGTGATTGCACAGAGTTAGGAAAAGAGGTTCAAGAAGCTCCTACTTGTCACTGAAACTATGAGCAATCCTAGGCCCTGCTTGCCCTTGAACATATGGACTGCTGCCTGGCTTCTGGGAGAGCCCTGGGGACAGTGGGACACGGGGCTGCATCCCTCCTGTGTCAGCTGCCGATTTCTGATTCCCTGCTGCAGTTTTGGGAGAGACTCCTTGGCCCAGACAAGGTAACCTTGGCCAGTCATTAGGTGATTCACCTCCAGCCATCCCAGACGTGATGGAATGCACAGCGACTCCATCTGAGAGATTCCTTGGGTTTGTTGGGAGGGAGGAGGTGCACAGCCTGCTCTGGGCAATGCCATGGCTCAGGCCAGGGAAGTGATACAGCACTGGGGCCCTGATGGGGTTATTAATTCTGTTTCTCCATCAGGCTTTTTCTTTCAGTCAGGCTGCTTCCCAGACTGGAGCTGGTTGCCATCCTGGCAAATCTGAGCTAACTCACCACTGAGACGTGGTAAGAGGCTAAAGGGATCTGCAGGGAACCATTACATGGGTTTAGCAGGCAGCTGCTAAGCTCCCTCCCATATATCACATTTGGGTTTTCCTAGATAAAGCACAGCATCGTGGAATTTTAGAAAACCACAAGTTGGAAGTGATCTCAGGAAGTCCTTAGCGTGATCTCCTGCTAGAAGTGATGCCAGCTGTGAGACAAAAAGACATTCACAGTGGCTGCTCCAAACCTAGGACAAGGCTCTAAACCTGGGTGGAGCGACTTTTTTACGGAATAAATGATGAGTAGCAAGAGATACAATTATTCTGGGAAGTTATTAATTCCACATGAGGAGCAATCCCTAAAGAACACAGACTGTCTTCATGACTTTGAAGAAGGTCAGCAGCAGAGAAGCTGTGCATGGGGAGGTTTCCAGTTTCAGAATGAAATTTTCTTGCAACATGATTGAATATACATTTAATGCATGGGGTTGGAAACAAGTATGTTAAGGAGGCGAGTACAACATTACCAACACTTCACGGAGCAGAACTACTCAACATGAGCAGATAATGCAGGTGATGGTGATGCATTCCCTTGTCACTCATCTGAGTAGAAATGGCTGGGCTGCTATTCTTCTGAAAGGCATGGAAGCACTTAGATGGATAATCAGAACACAAAAGTCACTCTGCAAGAAGAATACTAGCTTCTGCCACTCTTTGTGTCCATGCACCCCCACTGCTGCTTCCTCAGAAGGAATGTGGTAGGCAAAATCTCTTACCCAGAACTCAATGTCCTGTAGCCCCAGTGAGGAGAGAAAATCCAGGCCAAACTCCCTTTTCAGCTGGTTAAACAGCACTGCTCTGATTATACATTGGATCATGCCCTGCTTCCTCTGTAGCACATCTTCCAAAGGCAGGGAGTAGCCTCTGCTCTGATCCATGAGTAGAGTTAAAAGTTTGAGGCAAAGGCTGTATGACAGGTCAAACAAATCTTTGATGTCAGAACTGGAAAATATTTTAAGAAGCCACTGAATATGTCTCCCTGTTTCCATTCCATTGGCAAAACATGATTCTCTGATTAAAGTAAAATTAAGCTTCTTGAGCCCACCAAAATTGATTTGTAAAACAATTAACCTAGCTGTCCCTGGTGGGCCTCTAAATCAGAATGGTGCAGAGATGCCAAGCCTAGAGGAAGGCAAGCCTAAAGCTGTACAAGAATTTTAATCTTCTGCCTTTATATTTCTGCAATGTGTGCTGAACAGGCCACCATGCTCAGGAATTTTACGGGCTAAGTGCAAAAGTTTTTGTGATTGCTTGTGTGAAGTATATTATCCAAGAGAAGGTTTGAAGAAGGGTGCATGCTTCCCTAGCAATCACCCTGTGCACACACAGGCACACTCAGTGCCTTTCTCCTCCCATAAACAGTTCATTGCAGATTTGCTCCCCATGTATTTCCTATTCACTGACTGGCTAGTCAATGTGACAAAGGTTTTATTGCTTACTTCTTTGTAGATGCCTAAGAAGATGAAAGTTCATAACCAGAAGAATTAACCACAATACCTCATTGATGGAATTGGTGATCTCACCCAATGGCCAGTTAAGACAATAGCAAATCTGGCCTTTGGCTGTAATTTACATCTGCCTGCACAGCTGGAAACTCTGATGATTCTCCAGAGAATCCTTCCCCAATACTGATACAAGATGTGGTGTACTTTGGCACCTCCTACTTGCAAAGCTTCCATTCTTTCACTTAGAAAGACCCAGTGATCAGGTTGGAGCCTTTCAAATTCCATCTGTGTTGTTTTGATGAATGTAGGTAGGACAGGCAATCTTTTTTTTTGCAAACACCTAGCTTTATATACCTGGAGCTTGCAGTACTGCAGTGGGGTAACAAACTACTCAACTTTGGACTTCTCCTCCTCTTCCCTCACCCTTTTACAGGTGCTCTGCCACATGCAGAGCTCTGCATATCCAGGGCATGTCTCCCACTGACATGACTGCTCTGCCTCAGGCCTGCCAAGGGAGGGTCCTGAAGACTCCCTCAGGAGGGATTTTCATTGTGTTTTACTAGCTTTATGTTAATATCCACTGAACATTGTATTAAAGATCCTGCAGGATGTCTGAATGCTGAAATCAGGACCTGAAATAAGTTTGGTCTTGGAGTCAGTTTCCTGTTGGGCTACAGTATGGTGCTGATGACCAAAAATCAAGGCTTTTTCTTTTCCTCTGCCTGTTTCCCAAATCTCAGCACTCCCCACAGTGGCAAATGTCTCTTTCGGCTTCCTGGGCAGAAGGATAATTCTCCCACAATAGACATTGATCTCTCATTAGACTCCATCCTGTTAGTTAAAAGCTGTTTTTACTCAGACAATCCAGAACTCATTTCCAATCTTAAAAGGGTACACTGCTGGATACTCACTGAGGGTATAATTTTTAACCACTCTGTTTACTGAATCTACAAAAGTAGTTATTGGAGCTGTTTGTATACAGTAATTTTTCCTTAGGCTCCCAAGAGCAAGAGCAGGTGACCCAGCATTGCTAACTGTGGCAAAGCCTTTTCCTATTCAAAGGGGACAATACTATCCACTTTGAATTTTGACAGAAAGTCTGTTCATGCCATGACAGCCTGAGGAGGTTTGCTTACAGTTGTGCAGGGCAGACCAGGGCCAGCGCCCCAGCCAGGGGCTGTCCCTGGATCTCCTCTCTGAGTCAGGCAGATGCAAAGCCACTGGACCAGCCCTTGTGGTACACTCACTGGATGAGCTGCTGCTTTCATGGAGATAAAGCCTTAATTCTTAGGTATACAGTAAAAAACTTCCATACAACCAGGACACATAAATGCAGAGTGATCAGTGAGGTGCACCTCATTGTCCTATTGTGTGTACATAAACACAGCCCTTTCCTAGCAGTTAACTGGCACATAACTGAATGAAACCCACATTTTAACTCGTCTGCACATGTTCCTTACAGCTGCACTGTAGCTTAAGCATTGATTTTTGAATTTTTAGAAGGAGGTATCAGTGGCACAGCTCAGGACTGGACAGGTGCAAGAAGTGAAGGACCTATTTGGGAGCAAAATAGCTTAAACTGGCTCAGTCTGTCCTGGCTCTTCACCCTCCTTCCTTGTGCCTTCGTGTCTGCACCTACAGCCAGGGATTCTGTGGCTTCAAATTAACTCAGCAAAAGGCAGAAAAGTCTTCTTTCTTGGATGTGGTCAGTGCTCAGTGTACCCGAGTGTGTGAGAGTGAGCACTGACACCATCTACTGTGGCATCTTCAAAGGTTCACTTGTTAAACTGGGCCCTCGATTTGGGGTAGGAGAGACCTCTATGGCTGGAAATTTTATGCACAGGCCCTATGTCAGAATGCAAGTTAGACTTTTCAGTTTCACTTAAGAACTGACCTTTTATTTTCCCCTCCTAACGAAGTGACTCATAACTTTTTTGACAAACATTCATTTCTTAATACTTTTTACCCCACTCTTCTGTTTCATTGTCTTTTTAACAATGCCAGCTGCTTCACGTCAAGAATCAGTTTTCTGAAAGTGAAATGCATCTCATCCTGAAGCATCTCTGGATGGTATCCATTATTGATTTGGAGCTGATGATGGCTGCAGTGGTTGTCTCTGACTCCCTGAGCCACTTAGAGAATTTCTCCTTCAAGATAATAATAAGCAACAAAATGTAAGGAAGAATCCAAGGACTGGCTCTATACTATGACTGTGCATGCCAGGCACACCTAATAGAATGATTACCAGGGCATCTCCATTCTCTTCCATTTCCCTGGGGTACTGTGGGATATTATTTGATACATATTTTACCCCTTAGAAAGTCTCAGAACACCTTCACTGAAGGTGCATAAATTTTCAAAAGGGGCCATTTTGACTGGCATGACATTGGCTCACAAGGAAAAGAACACCCTTTCCTTGCAGAGGACATCAGCTGCACACAGTTTCCAAAATACAGATGGTACTGGGAACTCTGGACCTCTGCTTTCCTTTTTTATATCTTCAGGCAACAGGGACAGCCCCATGCCAGTTGGCCAAGTACCTCCAGGCTAAAAATATCTCCTCTTATCCTGAGCTCTTGCTGCAGATGCTGTGAGAAAGTGACAGCTGAAATTGTCGATTCTCCATGGGAAATCTCCTTGGCAAGGTTTTGTTAATGGCCAAGGATGTCACACAATGTTCATCTCCGGGGATGACAGGGAAGAGCAGCATGTGGGCAAGAGAGAGCTGCCCACAGCTGGGTACAAATGCTTCTGGTTTGACCTCTCATTCCAACAGCTGAAGCGTTTAGGTGGAAAATGAAGAGGAGGCTTTTTGGCCTATTTAGAAGTGGAAATACAGAATTAATAAATGCCCAGGAGACCATCTGCAATTCTGCCATCCATACAAATTATTTTATTACTGGCTGGCCAATGAGAGCTTTGAGCCAGACACAATGCCCCAATGCAGACAGCGAAGAGCTTCAAGAAGGATCAAAATTATGACCTGAACAGCAGGTTCATTGTTTGCTTCTTTCTCAGTTTGCAAACAACCAGACTAAAACATATCTTTTCAAACTATTCTATCTGAATACAACACTCTCAAAGTGGACAAAGGATGGACAACTTGAGTGCTAAATGTGAGAGTGTGGGACCACCCTTTTGGGACCTGGACATCTGGTTGGTCATAGTTGTCTGAAGACTCTGCACACAGAGGGATGGTGACGGTGTGTACAGACATCTCTACACAAATTTTTGGTCAGGAACTTGACAACAGGGAACAAACAGGCTGAATTACAATGTGAAGCAACTGCTGAAGTCTCTGTGGCCTGGAGGTACCCAAGGGGTCATAACTGAACCTTCATTGCTTCTTTGGCACAGCCAGAGGCAGGTCAGTGGGAGTATTTCCACCCCTACTCCAAACACTGTCCTGGCTGCAGTGCAGTGCACATGCATCCCAAGTCCTTTGCTTTGCTTTGTCTCTTACTTATCTGCTCAGATCTCATTAGTAGACTCAGTAGCAGGAAAACTTTTTCCCAATTTCTGTTTGGGTTTTCTTTTAATTAACTCATAGCCATTCTATGACAAGCCCTAATGAAGATTTGATTAAAACCAAAGAATCTTATAGTAAGCAATAAACCTTTCTAATGAATTTGGAAGGTGTCTGGGTTGTGCTTTCAGAGGGGTATGCCAAGGCAGCTGCAGGGCTGTGGAGCACTGACAAGGCCAGGTCTGCAGCAGGGATAATCTCACGTGGGGTAAGGGACTTGCTGAGGGCTTGTGCTAGTTCTTGTTTTTAGGGTGTTTGGCTCTAAGCTGATAGCAGATTTCCCCAAAGGAATCAGTGTGCTCTCTATTAAAAGGAAAAAATTGATATTAAATGTCACAGCAATTGATGCTGCCTCTTTTTAATTTACTTACCTCCTTCCAAGTCCTTCTACTGCTACCTCTTTCCTGACACCTTCCCCTGCTGTTTACTGAGACTTCCTGCAAGCAAGAGAAGAACAAACCTGCTAAAGACACGAGAGTCCACCTGGGATTTCCCACTTTGTGAAAAGCTGCCAAGTTGCAGGTGGGAGAAGCACGCTGGCAGTGATGTCATGGCCACTATGCTCACCCCTGTTGATAGCTTTAAAAGCAGTATTTCCACATGAAAAAAAGAGACAAATGCAAACCACATGACAAGGGAAGGGGAGGATCTAAACAGGGAAGCAGAGCTGCCTCTTAAAGCAGTTTGCAGGACTTGCTTCTCTGTTCTCCTGCCTCTCCCCTGAGACACACTGTGAACAGTGGTGGGTCCTGATGTAGCTGGGGTCTGGATGCCACATGTCCCATTCCCTTGATCCATATATTTGCAGAGGGCACTTCCTCCAGCTGTCACCCTGTCCTGGTTTCAGCTAGAGTTAATTTCTTCTCAGTAGCTGTTACAGTGCTGTGTTTTGGAGTCAGAATGAGAATAGGGTGGATAACACACTGATGTTTTGGTTTTTGCTAAGGTGTGTTTATCCTAAGTCAAGGACTTTGGTTTTTTCCTTGTCTCATGGACTTGGCTCTGCCAGTGAGGAGGTTCAAAAAAGACACTAGGAGGGAGCATAGCTGAGACATGTGACCTGAGCTGACCAAAAGGATATTCCACACCACAGAATGCCCAGTATATAAACTACAGAAGTTTCCTGGAAGAGTGTCCAGTCTGGGCTCAGGAATCTGTTCTGGCATTGGTCAGTCTGTGGTGAGCAATAGCATTGTGTACCACTTGTTTTTACACTTTTTATTGCCATTGTCACTTACCATTATGTATTTTACTTTATTTTCAATAATTAAACAGCTTTTATCTCAACATGCAAGTTTCACTTTGATTCTCCTCCCCATTCCACCAGGGTGGGTTGGAGGAAGAGAGGGGGGGATTGAGCAAGTGGTGTGGTGCCTAATTTCCAGCTGGGCTTAAAACCACAGCACATCCCATCTTCACCAAAGGCCTTTCCCAGA
The DNA here is from genome assembly GCA_020086605.1 of Lanius collurio. NCBI lineage: Eukaryota > Metazoa > Chordata > Aves > Passeriformes > Laniidae > Lanius > Lanius collurio. The sequence goes on along the minus strand of JACBWW010000333.1, from coordinate 15,000 downwards.
AGAAAGGGGAAATGTGAAAGGTTCTTGTGACTCTGAACATACTCTGCAGCAGAGGGGCTTTCTCTGACTGCTCAGAGCAGGTATGTGTCCCACCACTGCTCAAAGACCTCTGGGTCACAGCACCAAGGGTTTATCTGTTTGACCCAAGTGAACAGGCTGAAGACCCTTTGAGGGCCCCTGGAGGGAGCCCAGTCCAAACAAACTTAGGGAGAAACATCACTGCAGTGGAAAAGGACATCATGATTCTATCATACTGTGTCCTTCTTTCCAAGATGACAGTAAAACAGGAAGGAGGAGGAGAAAAAAGTCTGGATGTGTCACTGAAATCACTGCAGAGCCCCAGTTATCAGCAATGAGCCTCCTTTCCAAAGCATTCTGAACCAAAGGGTCTGGTTAAGAACACTTACACATTCAGTCTCTTCTTATCCATTATCCTGCTCTTGGGTTAAGCCAACTTTTAGCATCTTTTCTACTGTCTTAGTTGGTCAATAATGACTTTGCTGGAAAAAATGAAGAAGGGTTGGGACATCTTGTATCAAACAGCATTTTTGCTTGCCTGTACACTATAAGTGTTAAATCATGGCTTCAGCAATTGACTCAAAACTCACAGGTAACAGCCCTAACTGGGACACAAAGACAATTTTTGGTCACTAAATTATTCTTATTGCTGCTGGGTGGCTGAAGAGCCACAATCATAAAACCCAGCAGCAGGCGCTGCAGACAGATTTAAGATAAATCAGTTCCTGACCACAGCATTGTTTGGAGAAGAGCCCCATGCTTTCTTTTTTCTTTCTAAAGGAATAGAGCAGACTGAGGTGATGGATGTTCCCTTTCTTGGTGCAGCTGATTTGGAGTCTCCCAAACCACAGGTCACTGTGGTTTCATTTAGTTCTGCAATCTCTTTTCTCCGGGGCTTTATCCTAGGAGTTGTTATTTCAGTACAAACAGTTTGCATGAAGCGTCTGGGCAGAACAGAGACCTGAGGCTGTCACTGGCATCCATGACCATAATAACCTTGCATGAGTAATGCAGTAAAGCCAACAGCTAAGCTATCTTATCCTTGGACAGCTGCAGGGTTCCAATAACCCTCATTATACCACATTCTCCTCCAGGGAGTAGACACATTAAAAAAAAAAAAGAAAGAAAAAAAAGAAAAGTAATTTATAATATGTTCAGACTGGCACAGAAACACAGACACTGTACAGTAGACTATTAATTGTGGGATTCTTTTTTATGCCATATAATATTGATTTTCCTGCAGATAACCAGATATCATTAGTTTGATTAATGCTACCACAGCTTGGAATAACTGGCTGGAAAGTTCAAACTAGGGCATTTTTCAGGAGAAAAAGATAAAGCACAGCTCAGACTTCTCTGTTCATACCTGGGAATATGCTGGCCAGAGGGTTTCAGGGGTGTTAAGCTAGACAGTTAAGAAAAATCTTGGGAGAGAAGAGCTGGAACTGCACTACACAGTCTGTCTGATAGTGTCAGGCAGTTCAGCTCAGGGTTGAGTTTATTTTGGTACTAAACCCCTAGGTTTTTTTCCTAACAAAGGTTGTCACATTTGCAGGGACAGCTGAGTCACGCAGGCTGCCTTAGCCAGAGCTGTGCTGCTGTGCTGCTGGGTGTGCAGACAGTGGGGTTGTGAACACTCATCCTCTCTGATTGCTTCAGAGGGAAAAGAAGCAGAGGACGCTCCCAGGGGCTGGTTTATGAGTTGGCTGGTGCTCAGAGAAGAAGTGTGTTGCTTATTGATTGAGCATGTTCTCTCCATGCAAAGGAAATCAGCTTTACTCTGCTTGGGAACATTGGCTTTCTCAGAAGGAAAAGAGAACTGAGATGCATCAAGAGCCCCACTAAGACCCTACAGACTCACAACAAAGAGGTCATCTTGAAAAGAAGTGAAAAAGTCCTGCAAAGAGGGCCAGGGATAGCACACACTGACTGGTCTCCTGAGTGAGGAATCTCTGATACATCTTGAAGTTTGCCAATGCTACAGTCTAGAGAAGGTATCTGATATGTAGGCTGAATCTACAGCACTAATTGATAGTCTGTCAGCTTGCTAATGTGTCTGGACTCCTGTGGTCCTCAGTCTCAAAATAATGGCAGAAGGAGCAGAACTGTCACTTGATCATCACATGGCTCAGGAAATGGAGTAGACAGACGAAGGTACTTTCTTTTGGCACACAGGCAAGGTTAAAGAGCATTGTGTGGTTTTTAGTCCAGGGGATTCTAAAGAAGACAGGCCAGAGAAGGTGATACTGAGTGGTATTTAGGCTGTGATGGGGAGATGGTCACTACACATAAATGTAGAGCACCTATAGACCCCTTACAGCCTTCTAACTCATGACAACTATCCCAAAATTAGGGAATCCAAGTGGTCTTCTCTGAGGGCATGATGTGAGCAATAGTAGAGCCAGAGCCTGCAGGAGGGCAAACCTCAGCTCTAGCAATGTGATCTGTTTAAGGGTAGCAGAATACATAGATTTTTCTTGTGAAAAATTAGGCCAGTCTGGACAGGTAGGTCTGTCAGGAGATGGAATTGGTCCGGTTGGGTGTATTTCTTACAAAATAGTGTGATCGCTCTTAATGAAGAAGAAACAGCTCTTGGTTTCATGCAAAGACAGATAAAGAACTGGGTCTCCACCAGCACAACGGAAAGAGTGAAAACTTTTCTTCCTCATGAGACTTACAGTATAGGTCTTGTGTTCTCCTTGCTCTGAAGAAAGGCTTATTAGTGCAGGCGTTAGAGATATGGGACAACTTGTCCCTAAAAACATGCTGAAAATTGTGCCATTGGCTTGTCTCAGTTCTTCATCACATGAGCCAGCTTTGAGCTCATAAACTTAGGAAAGAATCTAACTTACAGTAGCTGACAAGTTGAAGAAGGGCTTATTTATTGTTCTTGACTAAAAAGATCTTTAAAAGCTTGCTCAGCATTTGTTGAGGTGTGACTGGTCAGCTGAGTGAGGAGTGTTTTCCAGTTCCTGTCTGTAGCATGGAACAAGCATTTCTGTGGGAGCACAAGAGCACTCCTGATGAGCGTGTCAGTTCTGTAATGGGTATGTGAACTCTGACTTCAATACCTGTTTGGGTTTTTTTTTCTTTGCAATTTAGACAGTCGCTATTGGCAAGCCTTTTTACTACCTAAGCATTCAAATATCCTCCAAAATCAAGAATGAAATGTTTGTGAGTATTGTGGAAACAAAGCAGTTTCACAAACCCAAATGCACCCAACATTTGCTTTGTATTATCCCTGCTGTCCTCACATTTTCCTCTTTATGAGTCCAATTTTAACAGCTCTGACCTTGTGGAACCTTTTCTCAGCCACAAGTGTCAGTGATCAGCTTCTAGACTGTCTCAAAAAAGCTGTACAATGTAGTCTATCTTTCCTGCCAAGCATCATAAAATGCATTGATACCTTCTGCTATTCCATCCTCTAGGCAACCACACCTCATCTGCATTTATTGCTGCACAGAGAGTGGGGTGATGTGATCAACACTTTCTGCAGGCTGGATGGGAACTGCAGCTGAGGATTTTCTGCAAGTACCAGAAGTGCAGAACTCTCTGTCTCCCTTTTAGAGACAACTGAACAATCACTTTTTCTCTTTTTTTTTTTTTTTTTTTTTTTTTTTTTTTGTTTTCCCTGTGAAAAAGAGTAAATCTTTTTAATGATTTGCCAGTCCTCCAAATAAGAAACTTTGAAACTCCAAAATGAAGTAAAGGCAAGTTTTGAGCTACTCTTAACAGCTACTCTCAGCAATTGTAAGCTGCCAAAGATTGATATTCCTTCTACCAGGCAGGTTGGATGTAATGAAAACACAGGGTAATAAGATAAGAAACTGTTATCTAGTCAGTACAAACTGTTAACCAAATCAATAAATTACAGACTTGGGAACTTCTGTAGGCTAAATTATTGCTGAATTACTTCTCTGGAGAACTACCTCCAATTTTAAAGTTCATTTACTTTTACAAGATATTGGGTAGGAGTCTGCAAGGAGAATGGAGCTACTTCATATATAACTGAAGGAAGTTAAAACACTGAAAAGAAAAATTATGAGTAGCAGAAGTGCTGAGCAGTATCTACATTTCTTACAATGTGCCATTCCCAGTGCGAGTGCAAAAGTCATGACTTACAGAAGTGATTTGTGTTTCTGGGATGCTCATTGGAATTACCTTACAAATCCTCGTTTTCAGAAAGTACTGAATGAAACTTCTGAACAATTAAACTCCCATAACAAATGTCACAATGAACATTCGGTGTCACTAGTCATGTCTGTGACCTCAGCCTTGCTGCTGCCAGTAAGTGTGAGATCAGTTCAAATTCCCCACCCACTTTCCAAATGGAGGATTATATGGAGTGAATGAAATAGTTCTTTGCTGCCAACTTGATTTTAATTATACATGTCCTAACCTTTAGAAAATCTATTTAGATTTTAAAATAATAGTGTGGGGGAGAGTGACATGGGAAATGTATGCTTGAGCTTACTAAGGGACAAAAGACATTTTCTCCAAGTGATGAACAGATGTGAAAATGACAATAATACACACGAGCTCTTGGAACAAAGGGATCACCCAGATGAAGAATATTACGTTTCTGCAGTAGCTTAATCCTATAATCCTTATGGGAAGCTTTGATTGCAGATTAATATGATATCAATGAGGCCTTTATCACTTGTGGTGCTGAGATGAGTGACCTGCTCAGAGTCATGGCAAATCTCTGGCAAGGCTGAAGCTGACCCCATGCTTCCTGACTGTTTTTGTAAATTTTCAGGTATCAACTCTTCCGTTTGTCCCAGTCAAAGGGCCATGAAAGGAAGGTGAGAGTGAAAGGACTTTGAGGAGAAGGAAAGAATTATTTACATTCAGCTGGAGCAGAGTTAGGGGATGCAAATGGGAAATCTGCAACCTCTTGCTCTCTAGGTGACACAATCAAATCCCTTCCTTGTGTGCAGCAGAGACTTCCAGACCACAGCTTGCACTCAGATGAAGTTTTTACACAGCTGAAAACGCTTTCATTGTGTCTGCAGAAGGGGAGAAGTTGTTTTAGGTCATTGTGACATGTCACCTTGAACATCAGCAGTCCAACATTAAGATTAATAAAACTGGTATCCAATTTGAAATATTTTGCAAACACCTTGTATTTCCATAATTTTAATTTCCTATCCTGTGCATGCATCCATATCCACAAAGGCTCCACATAGGGACCTCCAAAGCAAATTTATTTTCAATCAAGAGATACGGGTTCCTGAAGCAGGAGGTGAAGAGCAGGCAGAAAAACCAGCTTGAGCATTTGAATCTACTACCATCACTTTTTCCAGTCTTGCTCCTGCCTATTAGCCCAGTGGTGATTCACAGCATCCATGCTGAATCAGGATTCCCACTGGTACCCACAGCCCCTCCTATCTGAGAGTATTTCTATCCTCTTGACTTTAAATATGAAGACCACCTCTTTCCCCCCTCACCTTAGCTGGTAAAGTGTGCCATGTGGCTCTGCCCAGGGATCAGGACAGTAGCTGATTTAGAATCATAGACTCACTGGGTTGGAAGAGAGCTTAAAGATCATCTCATTCCAACCTCCTGCCATGGGCAGGGACACCTTCCACTAGACCAGGTTGCCCAATGCACCATCCAACCTTGCCTTGAACACTTCCAGGGATGGGGCATCCACAACTTCTCTGGGCAGCAAAGAGACAGAAGATCTTAAAACGATGCTCTTGAATGCATACAGTACCAGAAACTTGTCTTACCTCTGAATGACCAACTCCTGTGCCTACCCTTCCACTGCAAGAAATTAATGTATATCTGACTGAATAACTTGATCTCAAATACCAGATGCTGAGAAAAAGCGGCCACTTTCTTGCAACATCTATATCCTCTTCCTTCTGTGTCTGGCTGCCCTGGGCCAGGTTGGAGGACACAGGGATTGATGGGTCTCAGATGTGACCCAGCAAAGTCATTCCTCAGTCCTGCACTGAGGCCACTCTTGTAACACTTACAAACTTGTTATTCTTTTTATGTCAAAGCAAATTTTCAAACTGGGGTTGGAGGACAAGCCCAACAAATGTGAATGTAGTTTGAAGCTGGATCCAACCGCTCCAGCCAGCTGCCTCCAGATGTCGAAAGTGACTGACTTTATTTTATGTGGCAGATATGAGGCAACCAAGGGCTGTTCTAATTGCAGATTTCCATATGGCAAAACTCCTTGTTTGAAAAGGGCACCAAAAGAAAAAGATAAAAAAATTCAGAACCATGTGGAAGGAAAAGGAAACAATTATTTGGAGCAGATCTGGCTTCACGGGAGCAGCAAGTTTGAGCCTCAGTCTGGAGCTGGCTAAGGATTTTGTCCCAGATGTCTTCACCTTGCACCCATTCCCAGTGCTCTCTAAGCAGCTCTGTTTGTTTGCTATTATCCCCACACCTTTTTGTGGTTGCTTTGCTCTTTTCAGCCCTCCAATATAGTTTTCTGATTGGCACCGAGGAGCATATTGATGCAGATATGAAGCCAGACACATGCTGACTGAATGAAAGCTGAATCAGTAAGAAGAAAGAAATGTGAGACAGAAGAGCTCCATCACACTACAAAAATTGCTTTTCATCATCCTCTGATAGATGAGATTTTCCTTTGGCTTCTCCTGGAAATCTCTGGCACTAAGTACATCAGAATGGTCACCAAAGGTCCAGCTAATGGAGGATTTTTTTCCTCAAAAAGTGGCTGAGGGTGGGTGCCAGATAAGCAATAAGATGGAGTCAGGTATGCATTGACAATCTCCCATCCTCCAGAGATCTAAAGCCCTGTGAGGTACAGTCCCCTGCCTGCTGTGCCCCACCACCTGCCTTCAAGAGATGACCAATCCATTCTTTTGGAGATTCTCACAGAAGCACAGAAACCATCCCCATAGAACCCAAGGCCAGCATCCTCATCTTCATTATTGCTAGTTCATTGTCAGGGAAGACTCACTCCTTGGCTGAGTATTAAAAAAGAACCATAGAATCATTTAGGTTGGAAAATACCTCCAATATCATCAAGTCCAGCCATTAACCCAGCACTGCCATGTTCACCACTAAACCAAGTCCCCAAGTGCCACATCTACATGATTTTTAAACACCACTAGAGATGGTGAGTCCACAACTTTCCTTGGCAGCCTGTTTCATTGTCCTCAAACCCACTGTAAGATGTCTTACTGTTGCTGCAAGCTCTCCTGGGGCAGTATTCCTCTGCTGAGTTCCCTCACTGAAGTGGAAACTCTCCTACTCTGGGGCAATTTTTGTGGGTGTTTATAAAGGTCACAGCGCATGATAATGCACAGGTGTAAGGTATTGTGACTACTAGTTTGAAGGACTGAAGTGTTTTAAACCATTCCTCTTAGACTATTGATTTCCCTGGGACATGCTTTTGGAGGGCTGGGCATTTGTTTCGTGTGACCTGACTGTGGGGCAGGACTTCTGAACGCTTTTCCAAAGATGTCTTATCCTAGACAGAGCTTCATCTGGGCCCACAAAGAGCCTCACCAGTGGAATGACACAGGGAGTACAGTGCAAACCTCCCAGGGAGCATGGTGTGCAGGGGTGGTTCTGGCAGGCTTTGGAGGAAACCAGCACAGGGTTGTATCCACCAGACAGAAAGGAAGGTCACTCTGACAGTAGATCCCTACATCCCTCTGTTTTGGGAACCCCTCCCACTGGCACACAGCCATGCCTTGGCTCCTTTCCAGAACTACAGCATCTCAGCAAGGGGAAATTTGTACAGAGCCTGAAGAGAGATGGGGAGCTCTGTAAATCCTCCAGCCCAGACTGTTTCTGTTGATCCATGGCAGCATGCGTTGTATGTCCTGGTATCAATGTGATGAATGTTCTGCTGACTTCTGCATTGTGTGTGCCTTGTACTAAATATTGTTGTCTGGAAAGTAAATAACAGCAGATGAGCAAATGGGGCTGTGATGACATTTCAGTGTCCATAATGTTTCCATCCACAAAATGCAGCAGTTATGCATCATTTTAATGGTAGGAATAGATAAGCAGTCAGCTATCCGTATCCGGAAAATCAAAAAGGAAAGCAACATTAGAGGAAATAGATAGGCAGTGGGTGTTCAAGGGCAATGAGTCATCCTTGCCACAAATAAGGCTCAGAATGAGGAATACTAATAATTAGGCAGCATATTTCAAAAGTTCAGCTCTTTCCTCCTTTCCCAAATTATCTTTTATGCCCTGGGGATGTTTTGGAATGACAGTGTCTGCTTTGGGAGGTAGACATGAGGAAAATCCACTGTGGGAAGAAATGACCAAACAGCAGAGAAAAATAAAGTTGAGCTGTAAAGTTTATTTTTTCCTGAAAATCAGGCGGCGCCTCCAGAAGAAACTGGCATGATGCTGGTCAGCCAACAGAAGAAACACATCCCAGGGAAGGACAAAGCCAGTGGCCACTAAACTCGGCAATTGCAGGAAGCATCAACAGCACCTGCTTTTTCCCTTTTCCCATGACACTTATTCCCCCGAGCTTGCTCCGTTCTGCTGTCGGTCAGGGAATGAAACGAGTCCCTCTAGTGGGTGAATCCAGGAGGAAAGATCGTTCCCGTTTTGGTACACTGTCTCTTCCCCTCTCGAAGTTCACACCTTCTGTTTTTCTGAAGCTGCCTTGGGTTGAAAACAAAGAGGGTTTTGACCCTGAATCGTAGTCTTACCCTAGCCTAAATCCTGGACTGTGTGAAGTTGAAATTTTCAAGGAGCAGATTTGGAGAAAGAATACAGATTCCACTGTGAATGCCAGTGGTCTGCCTCCTTGGAGGATGGAAACAAAAATAAATGACAGGTGTTGTTTTCACTTAGGAGGATTTGTAGGAAAGAAGTCTTTTTGAACCTTCAGCATTTCTGAGTATGAATCAGAGAATCAATAAAGCTGGAAAAGACCTCTAGGTCATTGAGTCCAACCTTTGAACACCACCATGCTCACTAAATCATATCACAAAGTGCCATGTCTACTTGTTTTTCAAATACTTCCAGGAATGGCCACCTCATCACTTTCATGGGGAGCCTGTTCCAATGCCTAATCACCCTTTCCGTGAAAATTTTTTTCCTAATAGTTTCCTAATAATGACATAATTAACATTTAGTCATAAAACCTCTGAATTACAGAGATGTTTGGGCCTGTCCTAGGTAGAGACTAATCCTTTTCTGAACTGGAATAAGCCTTAAATCAGCAAACATGAGTTCTTGTGAAACGGCAGGGCTGCAGTGTCATCCCTGCTCCTTCCCTGCTTCCCTCTGCTGCAGAGCTCTGATTGCAGCAGCCTGACTTCAAGCACTGAAAAATGTCATCACTGACACTGCTGTGGTGGGTGCACGCTATCATTATAATCTGTATGCATTTAGCCATCCCAGCATGATAAGAGAATGATTAGGAGAATAGTTAGAGAGTAAATTAAAAACTCCCAGCAGTTTCCTGTGTGAAGGTACCAAGTTACAGGCATATTTTTTCACAGCATTACTGAAAAATGCCATTAGTTATACCTGGGAATACATGTTAGATTTAAACCCCTGGTGAGAATTTTTATTAACATACAAATATGTTAGGGCTCTTATGCTGCTTAAAATGTAATTAACCATCTTCTGAAGATTAAGGGTGCATAATCATAAAAGAAGTGCACTCTTGTGCATTTAATTCCTCTAATCTGCTTTATGTTGATGTTAGTGTGGAAGAATAATCACTAGTTTGCCTAAATAGTTTGGGTTTGTGCTGTAGGAAGAAATTGTTATAGGATGCACTTCTAAACTTAAAATCTGGTAGGCTTACAGTGATGGAGGATGATGAAGTGCACTGAGAGATTAGGAAAAAAATGCTTCTTTTATTCTTTTGCTGCCATTGCAAATGCCCTGCTGTGGTAAATCTGTGTTTCTGACAGTTTCATTCAGCAGACAAAAAGGAAGAGGGGACAGGCATTCCCAATGAATGACAAAGATGAGAGCAATAAACTTTCAGTAGTCTATTTAAGTACTAATTTAAACACATAATGTGTCATGTGGGGATTCAACAAGATTTTCTGAGAAGTATGTGGAAAATGAGCAACCAACACAAGGCGGAGAGACTTTTGATTTGCCAGGTTGCAGTATGAGAGCTGAGTTTGTGAAATGCACTCTAAAAAAATAAATTAATGATTTTAGGTTGTCATTAAAACATGCTGTTGGAATAGTCCATCCTCCCAGGGCTGTCACAGTGCCCATGCAATGCTGATAGATTTATTTGAAAAGAGGTGAAAACCTTCAGGGCCACAGAGTAGAGGCCTGCAGTGGCAGTGTTCTCCTAGTGACATGTTCCACAAAACCACTGTGTAACTTAGAGAGCTTCACAGAAATATTTTTTCTTGCCCTTCCCTCCTAGCATGACTTCTTGTGAACTAAGAAGAGATAAAGAACAGTGAAAACTGTGGGATGAAGACATTTGCTGATAGTCATGACTTCATGACTACACACTGAATTGTGGAATAAGTGTGCAGCCTGTTCCTAGCAGAGTCAGTGGGGTGGAAACTCCCGTGGAAAACGTGGGATGAAGAGCCCATGCCACACCTGCTTTTGTCAGGAGGAGTCAGAGGGGATGGAGACTGGCTGGTATTCCATGAAGACCACCAAAGAAGGGAGTTTCCTCCTCACTTGAATAAGTAGGGGCTCTGTAAGGTCCTACAGGAAAAGCAGCTTCCAACAGCAATTTTAAAAACTGAAAAGCAACAGCAAAATCATTCCTTTTTTTTTTTTTAAGAGTAATTTATGTTAGGGGGTCCTTTAGCACTCAGGTCTTTGTGGGGCCAATAACACCTTGCAGATTGTTCCAGGGTAGACTGGTGACAGTGTAACTATAGGGAACAGTGACATGCAGATCAAGAAGGGCTCCTTGCCTGCTTTGTGCTTGTTTTCATTATTTCCAAGTGAATGCAGAGGCTTTATTGAAAGTCACTTGTTTTCATTACAGCTTCCTTCTGACAGGTGTGACAGGCAGCACGACAGGTTGCTCTGGGCCCTTCGCCATGCTGAGCTCTTGAGGCAAAGCTGCTTTCTGTGATTCCCTAAAGGAGGCAGCTGCCAAGCTCCTTGTGGCCACCTGTGCTGAGGGACCAGCATGCAGCATGTCAGGGAAACCCTTTCTATGGAGAGCACACACAGCTCTTCTCCCTTGGTGCTGACAGGGAGCAGCCACAGAAGCTGCTACTTGGGGAGCAGTGGCAGAGAAAACTCCTGCTTCCCAAGTCAAAACCCAGCACAGCAGCACAGAAACTCCCCTGGGTTTTTTCATCAGGCCCACAGACTGGGTTATTACACAAAGACCATACTGCATTTCTAGTCTTTAGCTGGTGGTCCTTTACAAAAATGTAGGGAAATACCAAAGGTTGTGTTATAAATGAAATGTCAATTTCATCAGATTAATAATTTGCGCAAGACAAATTATTATTATAAAAACAAATAAAATTTATTTCAATAAAATTGACAATCAAAATCAGCCACTATAAAAGAAAGCAGGGCCAAGCCTAGGTTCTTGACTCTGGGTGACACATACACAGCTCTGACCACCAGCAGTTCAGAGAGGTAAGTGCACACCCTAGAGATGTTTGAGTCCAGTTTTTATACTGTTTTTCTTGCTCTTGGCTATGAAATCCGTTGTCCTTTTCACTCCTGATGATACTCAGGTCCAGTGCTCAGTGGAACATTTAGATGTTGATGTGTCCAAGGATTCTCTTTGTGCTCTGGTTGATGGTTTCCAGTAACTCATCCCAATCTATGATGATCTTTCCGAGAAATCCTTATATGATTACAATGAGGTATCTTGAGCAATAGGTCCATTCATCAGCAATGTCCAGGGAGCAGCAGATCCTATCTCTTGCTTCTTTCAGATGGAAAAAGATTCTTGTTGGGTAAGGTGAAATCATGGGTCTGAGGTCATCCCCTGAGCTTGCCTGCACTTCTTATGTTAATTAGTACCTTCCTTGAGCAAGATGTCATGAGACTTGCCAAGGTGTACTCTGAACACAACTAAGTTTAAACATATATACAATTTACAAGATATAGTTTACATTTAAGATCTCACATTAATAACTTATTCCATTTATAGTGTTTTAATTCTTTATGAATTTTGACCCATCTACAACATACAAGTTGAGATATCAGCCAGCCCAGATGTTGTTTAAGCCAGTCTTGGCCTCAGAAAGATGGTCTAACTTTGCTAAGAGGCTCCTAAGGATATTGAAACTGAATTTCTTTTCCTATTTGAAAACATCTCTCACTGAAACACTCTTTGAGGGAAATCACAAATGCAGGAAACAGCAGCTACAGTGCTGCATGTTTGTCTGTATAGAAGGAATGTGATGATATCATTTTGGAATGTGCTTTCTTTCTCAGGTTTTTGTTTTGGTGGTAGGAATGTCACTTTCTTAAAAAGTAAAGCACATTCTTGGCCGTTGCCTCCCTCCCCCTCCTTCCAAATTTTGCCTACGAATCAATATTCCCATCTCCTGCCATGTGTTTTTCCCAACCTGTCAGATACCGTTCTCATGTTAGTAGTACAACCATCTGATGTCAGGCATCCAAACAGGCAATTATAAATAGTAATTTACTATTAGTTTAGAAGGTTTATTTCCACAGATATAAGCTTCAAGATGTTTTTTGCTATTTTAACTTGAAAGCGTTATGTATTTGCATTTGGCACAGAGGATGCGACCATTTAAAATATGTCCATTTCCACCATGCTGTAGTAAAACCCCAAGACAAACTTTTGCTGTCTGAAATGATCTGTAAACACATCATTCTATCAATTTTCAGAGGAGCCCAAAGGCACATGCTGTCCTGTTCTCTGCAAGCTGACTGGGTACATCTGACAGGTCTGTCTGAGAGTGCTCATATCCCAGTGGATATTTCCTTATAGCCAGAGTCAGTGCAGATGAAGCTGGCCAAGTATGGAAATCTACTTTGCTATGATTTTCTGTGGAACTGTCTCATTTTCCCCATTTATTCCTAATCCATGTGCTATGTACTGCTACTACATCCCCTATTACATCATGATTTTAAACTTCTACTTCCAGTTGTTGTTAAGACTAACTTATGGATAAGCAAGATCCTAAACCAGTTCCTCAATGCCCCAAGGGACTGAGATGCTGGAGAATACACCTGCACTTCCAAGAGGCAAACTGCCTGCCAAATTGCTGTCCTTCCATCTCACAGAGCAATGAAAATTCAAAATTAACCAGGAAACAAACCACCAGACAGAAAAATCTGAGTGTTTAACACTATTTTTCTCACCTGAAGAGGTTTCTCATTGTGGATTTTAGTGTGCTTTGCAGGACATCGAGAAAGGAATGATTCTTTCAGCAAACAACACTGGGGAAGGTTCCCTTGTCCACAAAGGCTTGATTAGAATGGCTTTCTGAAAAGACAAGTCTTCTGCCTCAGGAGTTTGTCCTGCAGGAGTTCCAGACCTCTTCAAATAGCAAGTGGATCCTTGCTGGTTGGAAGGACAAAATAAACTTCTTGTCCACCCCAGCAGCCAGACACACCATATTTAAATTTTGATATTGAGAAGGGATATCAAACCAGTGAATTGCAAGAATCCTACTGATCCCAAAACCCAATATGTTTTCTGAAAAAGTGTGTGCTTCAGCAATGAACATCTGGTGAAGAACACAGTAGAAGAACAGTAGAGCATTGCCAACATGGCAGGCAATTCAAAAGCAAAAATGTTGCATCCTGCGTAAAGGAAGCTGATTCCAGAAAGCTGTCTTGGAATCTTCTTGTCCTAGCATATCTCACATCTCAGAGATGACATGGTGTGATTTCTGGGTCTTTATTCTCAGAGAATAGCAACCTCAGTCACACTACAATTTCTGATCAGGATCATAATGTTAATAGCAACGAAGCAGCTTTAGTGAAACCCAGCTCGCTCATTTAATGTTCTGTCTGATCTCCAGGGTCATTTGCAATGAACGCTACTGTGGTTTTTTTATCACAGATTCCTTTTATTTAAGAATGTTTGACAAAATGCTAAGGGTCTGTAATTTGCCAGAGAATCAAAATTATCTGTATAATCAAGGACACTGCAAGATCAAATACTGACTTTGCATAAGCAAAGTCGTCGCTACAAAAGAATTAAGGAACCTGGCTGGGCAGATGTAATCAGGCAAGCATCAGCCAATACATTTTTGTAAGTCTCTAAACTGGCTACAAAATGCTTATGCAAAATCAGAGGCTTCCTACTGACTTAAATCAGGATTGTGTGTGGGTGTAAGGGTGTGCCTTTGCTGGAGCAGCCCAGATGTCAGAGGCCAGAAACCCAACTCAACAAGTCTCTGTATTCTTTAACAATTAGATAAACCAGCAATAAGCTCATAATTGCAATTCCACATGGTAATTTCGTGTGCCTGGGAGATGACAATATGCATACAATTAAAAGAAGAAAGCTTTTCATCCCTGCAAACCGTATTACTGAATTCTGCAATCTTTGCTATTTGCAGCACACAGAAGAAGGGAGGGCAGGGGTCACCCTGCACAGGATGGAGGTACCGGGAGAGGAAGAGGGAATCCCCAAGGCTGTACATTCACTGAGTTCAGTTCAACAAAAAATATGGAAATGTAGATCTCTCCTATGCTACCTCTTCTTAGCAATTTTCATCTTTTTGGCTGTATGCAAGAGGAAATGTCCTGGGATAAGGTTCTTAGATCTAGTATAACAAATAGAGTATGAAAAATCCCCTTTACTCTGACCATCTTTGAAATAACAAAGCAGCTCAATTTCTGAATTATTATATTTAAGCTGTCTTTCAACTTTCCTTTTTCCCCTGACAGCTTTAAATCTCTCTGTGGGTGGAGGTCTAATGTCAGCACATGCAATTCTATACTTTAATCATTTTTTAACTACAAGATCAAAGCAAGTAGGTTTTTATTACTCCAGTGTCCGATACTTCAACTTAACTATTGAGTATCAGGCAACAGCTCTTCTCAATGCACCACATTAAAATCAGTCTT
>JACBWW010000332.1:0-45818 GCA_020086605.1 Lanius collurio | reverse complement strand
CTGCTGGAAAGAGCTCCATTCCCAGGGAGCTGCAGCCTAAACCCGGTTTTGTGTGAGCACTGAGCTGTGGGAGGGAGCTAATCACATAAAGTGCTGCTCAGTTCAGGGCTGTTTTTGTTCTCTAAAGGCTTTTCCTCTCCCTTGTTGCTCTCAGTCTCACTTTGTCTGAAACTTTAGGAGGTGGCAGATTCAACTCAGCTCTCCTCGATGCTGTCCAGCACCAGGATGGCTGATTTTGCAAATTTTAACTTTTCCAAAGCTTTTCACTGTTATAGAGGCCTCTTCCAACAGCTGGGACCACGGGGAGCAGATCAATCTTGAGTCAGCAGGGCATTTAAGCATCTGGATAATCCAAGTGCTGGACATTTCCAAAGCAATGGAGGATCTAGATCTTGACAGATGCTTGTGTGTCTAAAAATTCTCACTGGCAAGTTCAGCATCCACGTGCCTTTAACCCCTTGGCCTGAAGTGATCAGATGGATGAGCTCCACTGAAAAGCAGTTTCAGGGAAATGGCTTCTCAAGGAACAGTAAAGAGAGTACTGGAGTACTTTGTCAGCTTGGTGTCTGCCTGGCCCAAATACACCTTGTTTTCAGTCTTGATCTTCTATCAGCTTTCAAATCAATCCTTTCTCTGCTGGTAATCAAATCACTGCTTTAATTGAGCTAATAGGGCACCACAGTTCACACCCCTGCTGGTCATCACAAAGAACATTATCCAGTCCTTCCTGTGGCCCCTCAGGCTGACACCTGAAGGGAATGGTGGCCGTGAGGGTGACTGGGTGCCCCATTAGCTCAATTAAAGCAGTGATTTGATTACCAGCAGAGAAAGGATTGATTTGAAAGCTGATAGAAGATCAAGACTGAAAACAAGGTGTATTTGGGCCAGGCAGACACCAAGCTGACAAAGTACTCCAGTACTCTCTTTACTGTTCCTTGAGAAGCCATTTCCCTGAAACTGCTTTTCAGTGGAGCTCATCCATCTGATCACTTCAGGCCAAGGGGTTAAAGGCACGTGGATGCTGAACTTGCCAGTGAGAATTTTTAGACACACAAGCATCTGTCAAGATCTAGATCCTCCATTGCTTTGGAAATGTCCAGCACTTGGATTATCCAGATGCTTAAATGCCCTGCTGACTCAAGATTGATCTGCTCCCCGTGGTCCCAGCTGTTGGAAGAGGCCTCTATAACAGTGAAAAGCTTTGGAAAAGTTAAAATTTGCAAAATCAGCCATCCTGGTGCTGGACAGCATCGAGGAGAGCTGAGTTGAATCTGCCACCTCCTAAAGTTTCAGACAAAGTGAGACTGAGAGCAACAAGGGAGAGGAAAAGCCTTTAGAGAACAAAAACAGCCCTGAACTGAGCAGCACTTTATGTGATTAGCTCCCTCCCACAGCTCAGTGCTCACACAAAACCGGGTTTAGGCTGCAGCTCCCTGGGAATGGAGCTCTTTCCAGCAGCATCCCTGTCACTGCACAGCCCAGCAAGAATGGGATAATTCACAAACTAAACACAACAGGAAAAGGCTCTGCCTGACTGCTGAAGGCCAGGCAGGAGCTGAAAGCTGCTACCCTGAGTTTGTGCCCTGGTCCTAACCATGCTTCTGTGCTTCAAATGATGCAGAGTTCAAGTGAATGTAACAGGCACCCTGAAGGGAAGGGTCAGGGAGGATCATGAGAAGCCATTTGTGGGATGGGACCAGCTCCAAAGCTCGCTCTCAGCGGACACGGCTCTCAGAGATGTGGGAAACACCTTACCTTCATTACTCTTCAAACTCAGAAATATGTACCAAGAAGCTTTTGCTCACAGTGATTGTTTCCCTTGGGGAAATGCTGCTGAAGTTTGTGAGAGTGGTAGTTCAAGCTTCACTATCCTCATGGTAGTATCTTGTAAAAAAGGGGTGGGTTAGGGGTTTCTTGGAGGGGAACAGTTCCTAGATTCAGGTTGGGAAGCCAGGTTCCTTTGCAGAACAGAAGGAGCCTGGGCAGTACTGAAATTAAAGCAGGCATCGTGTTGCTGTTCCCCACCTGATTCTTGGTGTGACTTTAAAATACCAAAGTTGACATTATGATCCAGTGACATTGCTGTAAACCACTTTGCTGCAACAGAAGCCTGAAGCCAAATCTTGTGTCCGTGTCACTTGGTGTAACACACAGCATTGTTTTCCTCTGATTTACTCCAGCTGAGGATCTCACCTGCTCATGCCTTTGGGTGGCTCAGAGGCACATTTCAGGAGGCTGGGGTGTTCTGCATGGTCAGGGCTTCTGAAAGGATTCGAGAGGGTTTGCTTTGGCTGCTCTAGAAGGTTGGTATTACGAAGCATATCTATTGGAGAAGAGGGGCAGACTCTGTCTTCATGTATTTCTAATTTAATGAATGTTTAATGCTTCTTTATTGGAGCCTACACATATGTAGAGGACTTTAACAAGGGGTTGACTTATGTCAAATAATTTATGTTTGAGCTGCTCCTTTTACATGAAATGCAGATTTTATAGAGCAAAGAGACTCTAATGAAAATATGAATTAAAGATTAGAGCTAAGCAAGTCTGAGAATACTTAGAATTAAGAAAGGTGCTTAGAAGTTTTCTTCTCCTGCTTCCTTTCCTTCCCTCCACCTCTCCTACATCCCCATCCCCTCTCCTTTGGCAGGGTGCTGCATTTCAGGGCAGCCTTCTGTCCCTCCCACACGGGCACAGCTCAGTGCAGGACAGCAGGGCAGTATCCTCAGCCTGGGTGTTACTGTGTGGCCATACACAGCTCGAGCCCATCACTTGCCAGCTCACCCATCACTTTGGCTGGAGAGACTAGAAAGTGGGTTGAAGGTGTGTTTTCTTCATCTCTCTCCCTGATTTGCTGGTGAAGTGCATCACCTGGGCAGAACAAAAATAAGTGCAGTTTTGATGGAGCTGTTTGCCAGAGGGACCCATAATTTGGTGCAGTACAACCAGGTGAGGGTGCAAGGACATCGTTCGTGGGTGGCAGTGGTGCTGCTGTGGGACAGTGGTGGAGCTGTACAGCCTGGGGGAGGTTTCTGTAGGACAGGGAGAGGCTGGGGCAGTGCCAGCCATCCCATAGCTCCCTGTTGTGCAAAGTGCTCTTCTGTCCACAAAACAAACATCAGCATCCATTTCCTTCCACCCCCTTGGCCCACCCCATCACTCTCAGCTGCCTCTCTTCGTGCTCTGGCTTTGCACAGGCACTTTCAGCTCTCAGTGCAGGTCACCAGGCCCAGCACCAGGGCACTGCTCCTGCAGCACGAGCCTTCCCTTGGCTCCATCCCTGCAGCACAGGCTGCAAAGAGCTTGGCTGCTGCAGGAGTTCCTTTCTTGCTCTCCTTGTTCGTGTTTCAAAAACCCTTCTGCAATGTTGATCTGAATTACTGCCCAAGGCTGAAGAGCTTAGGCTTGGTCATGAGGAAATAAAAGCCTGGTGGGAAGGAGGAGGAGAGGAAGTTGCTTTCTTTGCTGTGGCTGATGGGGTTGGCCTCAGTCAGTTCTTTGCAGCTCTGGCCGTGTTGATGCAGCTCAAGGAAAGAGGCTGGGCAGAGGAGTCACCCATGGGACCCTATCAGTACTTTGTAATGGGAGGTGAACTCCAGGATGTCCATTTTCCACTTGTACCCACTTCTGAAATCATCATCCCCTCAAGGAATTCAGTGAGGAGTTCAAAGAAAAAGGAATAGTTACGGGCTGGTACCACGATGGATGCAAACTGGCGTAGCTCATTTTACATCAAATAAGACACAGTTTGTCCCAGTTACAAATGTTTTGTGCCAGATAGTGCTGGTAGGGAAGCAGTTTGTTAGAATAAATGGAGCGGGAACTGATGTACCAAAAAGAGAAGTGCTGATGTCCTGCCCAGGGATCTGTTGAGGGCAGTGGATCCGTGTGAAGATGAGCACACAATGTTCTCTCCTGGCAAAGCTCAGACTTTTTTCACTGCAGCCGCCTGAAAGTATTTGAAGAAGATGGGAATATGTTGGTCAGAAAATGCTGACTCAATGAAACCTCCGTGGGAAAAAGGCCAATTAAAGCAAACTCACCGTCTGTACATTAAAAAGGGTTGAGAAAAAGCTGGAAGTGATGAGATGCCCTATTTAATGCTTTCAGAACTCCCTATCTGTGAGGGTAGAAGGGGTAACATGGCTTTAGATGTAGATCTTTATTTTATACTTTGGAATATTTCAATGGAGAAGACAGAAACAAAGGAACTTTTTGCCCTATTGATTATTTCAGACAGCCTGCTCTGATTTTTACTAAAGGCAGGAAGTATTCACGCCTTTGACTTTCCCTCCCCATGTGAGTGGGAGGGGAATAGGAGAAATAGCTCCGACTTTGATGGGAAATGCCCTTCCTGCTTGGCTCTCCCTCACAGCTGGGTAAGTAACCAGGTCCAGGATTGACGGAAGCAGACAAGGAAAATGGAAAGGAACTGTTCACAAGGGAGTGACAGGACAAGGGGGAATGGCTTCCCGCTGACAAAGAGCAGCTTTAGACATTCGGAAGAAATTCTTCCCTGTGAGGGTGGGGATGCCCTGGCACAGACCGCCCGGACAAGCTGTGGCTGCCGCATCCCTGGAAGCTCCCCCGGCGCACAGGAACGGCTACAACACCCAGGCAGTGACCGATCCCCGTCAGCCGCTCGGGCGCGGCGCGTCCGTGCCGAGCCAGCCCAAATGTTTGCCAAATGCTCCGATCTCCTGAGGCTGAGCCACCGCTGGGTTTCCTCCCAGCACAGCTCGCTGGTCTCTGACTCATCCCGCCCCGCTGACGTCCGAGGGGCTCCATCGCCGTGCCCGGGCTGCATCATCCCCGACCCCGCCGGGAGCCGCGCCCTGCGCGCTGCCCTTCCCGCGGCTCCCGGGCCGGGCCAGCGGCTGCCGCCTGCTGAGGGACGCGTTTGGCTCGCTTTTCTTCACTTGGTGCCCTTAAGGCTCCGGGACCCTCTGTGTGCCACAAGGAAAGCGGCAAGAGGGAATTTCTGGGTACTTCTCAAGCTGTGCCGAACAAAAAAGAAATTTATTACAGGCAACGTCAAACTGTAATTGTTAAATCGGAAATTAAATGGGAAACTGTGATTAAAAAAAAAGGAAAACCTGCCCACGGTAGTAACAATTAGATATATTTGCTATGTTTTGTACAGAAACCACTTTTTGTCTTGGCTACATCATGCCCTCCCCAGAGAGCGAATACACTGTGATCCATTCCTGAGGCTGGTGTTAACTGGCCTGGCTGCCTCGCTCCAAGGGAAACATCCGTGCTTGGTGTGCAGCTGAGGATCTGCCCCCTCTCTCATTCATCCTAACAGCTCAACAGTGAAGGTTTCACATGCAAGAGTCAGGGGCAGTTCCTGTGCCTGTCCCCTTCTTGGACAGTTTCAGCTTGAGAGACACTGCTGCCGAAATGCTTATCTGTGTTTCGCAGTTGGGTTAACCCTGGATATAAAGGTGGCTACTTTGCAGATTTAGCCTAACTTGTATATATGGATGTACAGGCTGGAGGAGAGCTGCTGAAAGGGGAGTGGCCTCCAGAGAACGCGTTTCAAGCCCCCAGCAAGAAACACCCAGGGCCTTCCTTGCTCCAGCTGTGTTGCCTGCATGGTGTTTATGCAGTGTGCACTGCCCCTTCTCCTCTTGCTTTCTTCATCTCAGGGAAGTGCTGCCTGCTCTCTCCCTCTTGGGTTCATGTGCCCAAGCTCCTCTTCTAACCGAGGGTTAAAGTGTCCAGAGCTGTGATGATGAGAGAACCAGCTAATTAAGAGCAGTGGCAGTGTCGGTGCTTGGCAGGTTCACGTGGGATGCTGAAGGCGTGGTTGGACTGCCTGGGACAGCCGGTGTTAAACGGGCTGGGCTCTTCCAGCCTGGATGCACCAGCGTTCCAAAGCCCTGTGTGAAAGCTTTTCCTTGCTAGAATAGGATTTGCCAGATGTGGAGGTGAGGCTCAAAGTGCATCAAGGAAAAGTGTTTTGCTCCTGACTGAGGTCTGGGCTTTCTAGACACAACGTGCTCTGGTACAGAAGTGTTGGCACAGTTGGCACAGGGAGGGCTGCAGTAACCCAGGGTAACGTGGGCTCGTTGAGGTGGGGCCAGCCCGATGGTTCTCATCACCGTGTGCATTAATAGGTCACGGCAGTGGGGGTCAGCAAGACATCAGTGACTTTTTGTTTTCCACCAGTTTTTTTTGGGAAAAAAAAATTAAAATCCCCCACGTAAGCTCATCATGTCACAAATTTCCCCAGCTGGTGAGGTGGAAGCAGCGGTGGGCCTGGCACTGGCAGCCCTAAGTAGGAATCCTGACAAATGCCATGGGCACCACATCCCAGCTGTGTGTACCCTGTGCTGCAGTGTCTCCTCATGCATTTCACTGCATGGCAGCAGTTTCTGCATTTCTCAGCTGAAATCAGCTGCTCTGTCAAGGATTTTGGCAGTGCACCCTGGGAGGGGATCTCTGGGGCACAGCACCTTCCCACACCTGGACAGCAGCACCCACAAATCATCACAGAATGGTTTGGGTTGGAAGGGACCTTAAAGACCATCCAGTTCCAGCCCCTGCCACGGGCAGGGAGGCAGTAGCCACGTGCCATGTGTCTGCTTTGACTTAAGGCAGGAAGGCAGCCCACGTGTTAGGGGTGACATTTTCCTTCTTTTAGTGTCTCCAGTCTGTGCCAGCCATACATTTGTCCCCCTCGTGCCATCCTGCCCCTAACGTTTCACAATACCTGTCCTAATTTTTCTCCCAGAATTTGCCAGCTGAGACGTAAATAAAGACAAGAGAGTTTATTCTCTGAGTCTGGCAATCCCTTCATGACCCAGGGAGGAAGGATGCAAAGGAAGAGTCAGGGAGGAGATCTGTCTCAGAGGCACTGGGGCAATGCTGCCTTCAAAACTAGCATTTCCCAGGCTTTCTTCTGGGGCTAAAACTCTGAGACAGAAAGAAACCAACAGTGTAACTTCTGCCATGGGCAGGTTTTCCTCTTCCAGGGTCTGCTGTGATTACATTTAGAGTGCTTTGCTCTTTTTTGGCAGTTTTGGCTATTGCTGCCATACGTACAAAGGACCATCTGGAAATCTGTTCCCAGCTTCAGCAATGGTTAACAGGCAGTTCTGTTCACTGGGCCCATGTGTGCTTGCTGGCTGCAGCAGCTCTGCACTGAGCACACTCCTGTCCCCAGCTAGGCAGGGTCTGGGTCCGTGTCAGGGGGTGCACAAAACCTTTGAGCCTCCCCAGCCTCCTTTAGCTGCAGGGTCTGGGGTGGTTCTGGCTTTTGAGGTGTTTGGTTTCCCTTTTTTTTTTTTTTACTTCCTGTGGCTGTTGAGCTCAGCTTTTGTTTTATGTGTTCAGGAGTACAGGAGTGTGTTTCATTTTCCAGATTAGAAAATGCTCAGAGGTATAATCAGGTCCTTCCAGAGTATTTAATTATCCATAATTAAAGGCATCTACACAAAGCAGCAGATTTTCAAAGACTATTCTTGTGTTACATTGCTAATGAATTAAGTAATTAATTGGCATTGAAAAAATACAATAAGAAACATCAATCTTATAAAGCGTTTTTTAGGGGGTTTATAAAATCATTAACTCATATCAGGTCAGTAGCTTGTTCTAATGTCTAAATCCCCCTTCTGGCTTTAAAAAAGATTTCTAAAGCACAAAATGAATGCAGGAAAAACAAGGCAGGGAATACTGGCTGAAGAGTGTGGGAACACTCAGAAATGGGGAACTTTTGGAAGTCATTGTCCATCACTTTGCCATTCTTTCCCACAGTTCCTTCCCTCTGCCAATAAAGTGTGAACCAATTCCTGTCACACTTGAGAAGGCAGTTTGCAGCCTCAGACCTTCCTGTTGCTGCAAGTTAAATGGTTTTCTCCTGGGTTTAGTTTGAATAACCTGCATCCCCTCACAAGGCCCCACTGCCTCTGTGCCTCAGTTTCCCCAGCGCACTTCCCTGTCCCAGGGGAGGGTGTGAGGATAACAGGCTGTGAGCCCTTCAGATCCTGTGGTGCCACGGAGACCACAGGGTGAGCAAGAGTTTCATCCAGGAATTAAGTCATAAAACCAGACTGCAGAGTGAGGGATAACGAAGGTTTGGGAAATTTGGGCAGGAAGGATGCAGAGCCACCTCTATCCACCATAATTTTTCTCCAGCCTTTTATCATTCCCAGCTGTTACCTCACAGAATAACTGTCCTGTCCCAGCACATCAGCACAATATCCCATCTGCCAGAGTATAAAGCCCACATGCACCGTGGTTATGCCTTTTGTGGTGACACCCAGAATCCCTAGCACAGGAAAGGACCATCCTTTTTCCATTGGATGATTTCATTAAATGCAACTGTTCCCATGCAAAACCTGCACCACTCATTTCTATCACCAGCTGGTGATCCACATCCTTGCACAGCACCATCTGAAAGCATCCTGGAAATGCTATGGATACCGTTAAATTCAGGTAGTGGAATGGGAAGAGCAAAACCTGGGACAAAACCTGGGACAAAACATGGGTTACAGCTGCTTCTGCAGCTGCTGGAGAAATCAGGACAGGTCCCAGCAGAAGTGTTCAGGATCCTGTTAATTCCAGAAGCACCAACCTCTGCTTGTCTCTTCTGTCCATTTGACTGAGGTGTGCCTGTCCTTGCAGTGCTTTACTCTCCCCATGTGTGTCCTCAAGATCCATTCACCTCCCCTGCCCTGCCCTGCCCTGCCTCCTCCTCCTCCTCCTCCATTTCCTTAGGACATGCAGATTTTTGGCACAGCAGTGCCACATCCTGTCTCTCTAACATCAGGTGTAATGGTTGGGGTGGGGTCAGAAAAGATGTTTCCCTGATTTTCCTTTTCTGTGCCACAGGCAGGTAATTAAATTCCCCACATAAACTGAGAAGTTCTGTTTCTGCCATTGCAGTTATTCCCTTTCTACAGGTAATCAATCATTTGTATGGATTTGCATAGAAATGGGAGCTTTGCCACTGCAGCCTGATCTAAATTTATAGGGATGAAAACAGGCAAATCCAAAGGCTGATACTGTTAAACACCCTCCAGAAGATCCATCCTTTGAATGGAAGGGGAACCTTTGCTGACTGGCTTTGATTTTTAACATTAAATTCTCCTTTCTCTTGGGTCTTACCTGCCCATGGCCATCATTTCTGTGTCTGCCATCACAGAGGCCAGGAGGATGGGAATGGTGGTGGAGACTGCAGAGGCCAGGGAGTTGGGAATGGTGGTAAAGGCAGCAGGAGATGAGTTCTGCTCAAAGTCAGCAGCAGAAAAACAACAACTCAAATGCAAGCCGAGAGCAGAGCAGAAGGAAGTGGTTTCCACAGCAGCTCCTTCCTTACAGGGGAAGTTTTATCTTTGCTTTCTTGTGTTAGAAATCCCATTTCTAACACAATCCCACATTCAAAGCTGTGATCAGAAATTTCTGTCACCAGGTGGGAAACACAAGTGGGGCTCTGCTGCTGCCCTCAAAGCATCACCTTCATGCCATGATGGCAGAAAGGCATGAGGGCATTTTTCCATCAGTTGACCCCATCCCACATGGATCTGGACTGCAGTGAAGCTGTTTTCCAGACAGGAGCTGGAGGATGATCCCGAGCATGTGGTTCCCCACAGCTCAGGAAAATCCCATTCCCTTGGCAGGGGCTTTGTGCCAACAGGCACCGATGGCTTCTGCAGCATCCTCTGGCCCTGGGCTGGGTTTGCAGCACACTCCACCTCTGAAGGAACAACTCAGACAAATGTGTAGCAATCCTGCTTCTTCCATACATTTTTTTGTTCCTGTTTGATACAAAATGAGCCCAGTCACAGTTTCCATTTCATTTATGACTGATCTGAAGAAACCCCCTCACCCCATAAAACATCCCACAGCTGTTGTGACCAAGTTAGATTCAATTCTGGCTTTATATTGAGTTGACATGAGGCCAGCTCTCTTCCATACATCATCTGTGATTGCAGTTAAGCATGAAATACTGTTTTAATTCTTACACCAAATGTGGGGTTTTTTTCTGAAGAAAAAAAGACATAAAAATGTTAAAGTGGGCCATAAAAATCATTATATTTTCCCATGAAGCACAACCAAGAGGCGAATACGTTGGCTAAAAGCTCACAAGACCCAGAGAAAAAGTCCTGTTTGTTATTCTGTTGTTGTTAACCTTTGTGTTGGAATGGGCAGGGACCACAGGCCTGATGCTTTGGGGGCTGTTTGGGCCCTCACCTCCCTAGATCAGGGGGTCCTCCCACACCTGCTGGGCCAGGAGCTGGAGCTGCCTGTGGGAGCTGCTGCTCCCCAACAGCATCCCTGGGAGGAGCCCAGACCTCTACAGGGTGAGCACCCAGCCAAGTCCTTGCATGACTTTGCTGCTCTGCTTCCCAGTTCCTTTCTTGGGAAATTCTGGCTGCAAGGGCGCAGTCCCTGGGACTGAGCCTGTCCCGTGGCCTGCCCTGTCCTGTGGCTGTGCTTGGGACCTGAGCCAGCGAGGTGAGGGCAGCACAAACACAACTTTATACATGCATTCAACTTTTTTTCTTCACTTAAAGGTTTAGTCTCTGGAAGGTCCTGCTTTTCCTCCCTTTGGCTGTTGATTTTACTGGTAACATTGTTAGCTGATGCAGTAGTTTAATGGTAGTTTTATTAACTGATTTATTTTAAATTAATCTATTTGATACCAGCTCAAAAAGAAACACCTCACCTTATTTGCCATGTTTGAACCATTAAAAAAATGAATGTGCCTTCAGCGCTGTTGGAATTCATTTTGGGAAATATCTATTTAGACAACTTTTTGAAAGCCTATTACTTACCTGAAAGGTTAGAATTACCTCTGAGTAGCTTTCATTGCCCACAATTACAATCTACATGTATTAAAAAAAAAAAAAAATCTATGGTATTCTCCCAAAGCTTTATGCTGTCTGCAAAAAGACTTTTTAAGAGCAAATCCTTTTTGTTTGCTCAGGTAAATGTTGAAACACACATTTCTCCCTTAATAGATGGTTACTGCTGGCTTTGAGGTGTTACTGTTTTCCTTCTCCAGCCCAGAGTGTGCACAGTAAAATCTGACTCAGAAAATTTGCTTTGGATGCATTTCTGCCTGTGCAATGCTGGGCCCTTTGCCTTTGCAAAACTTGCTGAAATTTCCAGTGCTGATCAAGGCATTTGCACACATAGATCCTTTTAAAATGAAGAGGAATTTGGTACGTAAATCCCATAGGTGACTTTGAAAATGCCAACCTGCATTTTACACTAAAAGGAGGGGGGAAAACCCTGAATTTACAGCTGTCTGAAGCCCTGGGAGTTGCTCTTCTGCTGTCTGGGAGCTGATCCATGTGCTGGCACCTCCAGCCAGGTGAAACTTCCTTGGTTTCACTTCAAGGCTGCCCCCATTTGGGTGTTTGAGTCAGCAGAGTGAATAAAGGTTTATGAATCTGATATCTATTAATTTGCCCTGCAGCAATGCCTAATCCTGCTGGCCAACAGTCCATAACCCACAGATGGGTTAGAAACTGGGTAAAATGGGCAAACTGGGGCTGGAGGTTTTGCAGGGAGCTCAAAGTGCATTTGGTTATGCTCCCAGTTTTGATTTTGGTGCACTTGGGATCAGAATCAGAGGGGCTGGGTGCAGAGGACTGGGGAAAATGTCCATGTGGGGAGGCAGATACTGTCATCTAAAGCAGTGAGAGCTGTACATGTTTCTGTAGTGTGCCCACATCATGAGCTTTGCTCCACCATCTCCATGCTGCCTTCCCCAAGTGAGCTGTGCCAAAGGTCCAATCCAGAGTTCTGCTGCCCTGGCACGGGCAGTGCCCAGGGAAGGGCAGGTTGGACATCACCATCCAGAAGCCATCAGATGTTGGAAGCTGGGGCTGCTCCATCCCTGGAAGTGTCCAAGGCCAGGCTGGATGGGGCTTGGAGCAGTCTGGTGGCAGAGGGTGGAGCTGGATGAGCTTTAAAGTCCCTTCCAACCCAAACCCTTCCGGAACTCTGTGCTCAACCTTGGGCTCGGTCCCCTGTTGCTCATCTGACAAGCACAGAGGATGCAGAGTGGAGAGGGCTGTAATTTTCAGCTGGTGCATTTTAGCTGTGGAAGGGCCACTGCTGCCATTTGTCCTGCTGAGGGATGGTGTCCAGCCTGTGTGCAGAGCTGGGGTCGGTACCGGCGCCCACGGACGTCGCTGCTCCCAAACAGACGGCTTTTAAATTGCACCCATAGATCTTCCCTGCACCAAAACGTCCCTGCTCCAGTGGTTAGTGATGCCTCAAGTTATGTCTCCACATCAAATTAAGTAACTGTGCTATCAATAAGGAGGAGTAATGCGGTGTGTTCCCTTCTGGATGTCTCCCTGTCCCTCATTTGTTTGCTGCTGCTGATTAAGACAGATAACGAGCCATCAGTATTTTTCTAACCGTGGTGCAAAACAGTGAGGCCTAAATCAGTCTCTGTCACTGGGTGCCAGCTCGTAATTTAGGGAACTCACATGGAGCCCCTGCATTCATTAGACTCCAAGGCAGCAGATATTTGGGATTGTCTGAGCAATCTGGATGATGAGACCATCTCGGTGTGAGGAGAGCCAGGACGGGATGTGGGGCCACCAGGAGACCCCTGTCCCACTGGGCTGGGTGGGAGCTGCTGGTGTGTTGTAATTCCTTTATTGTGCACCTGCATTACTGGCAGGAATCAGTGGAACAGCTCCCATGGCCCTGAATTGAGCTTTTCACCTCCCCCTTGCCTTTTTAATGCATTCCTTCTAATGATGGAGGGCTGGCTCGGAGTGAGCAACTTGGATTTAATTTGGACAAGGATACTGTAGATATATATCTATTTTTTAATGCAGAGATTAAATAAATTCTAGGCATCTTCAGGCACCCAGTAATGTGAATTATGGCTGGAAAAATCTCTCCTGTAAATAGGCAGTACTTGAGAAGGGCTGTTAACATTGTCTTGTAAGCAGTGAAAAATGCAGGAAGGATGGAAAAGAGCTGCAGATCAGCTTCAGAGGAGAGTAATTCTTTGGGGCAGTGGTGCATGAGTTTGAAAGCTCATGGATGTCTAGAAGGTACCACCAGATGACTCGAGGAGTTGTTAGCCAGAGCCAGCTGTATTTGTCCACAAATGAGAAGAGGCTCTGATTTTACAACATTTTACAGAATAAACTGAGGGCATTTACTGGAGGTAAATGCCATCTCTCCATGGGTGACAAGGTGGCAAAGGAAGAGTGAACCTCCCATCTTGGGGTCACCTCGAGGAGGAGACACTTATTACCACAGCTGGGAGACTGAAAAGACAAGGGGAAATGGTGTTAAACTGACAGAGGACAAGATTTCCTTTTGGTATTTTAAAATATCAACAGCAGTCCAAAAAGGGGAAGAGAGCAATTCCTGAGCTTTTGAATGGCAGGGGGTTGGAAGGCTGCTGGAGCCACCACTGGCCCCTAGAGGGAGGTTTAATTTGTGGCACTCTGGCTGGCATGGGTTGGTAGATTTGGTTCCTAGTCCCTCCTGAAAACAGAGCAGCATCCAGACGTTATTGAGGGGGCAGATGATGCATTGATGCATCACAGGAGAGCTCTCTGCTGCCTGAGAGGGTGAGCAGGCTGAGAAGGAGCTTCCAGACTTGGTAGTGATTGGGATGGGGACACTGACCTGACCTGCAGGAGTCTCTGTGCAGGCTGGGTGTTTGGGTGGACTTTGGAGTCCAGAGGGATCTTTTTCCCTGGTGTTTGTGCTGGGAGGAGCTTTGTCCTTCAGAGGCTGGAGGGCATGGACACCACCCGCAGGAGCAGGGAGCAGCAGAGCCACAGCACAGGGCTGCCCCTCCTGCCACCACTGAGGAGTGGCATTCAGGGACCAGAGCTGGGCGGTCACGGGGTGTGAACTCACTGCTCGGGGTCATGGCAGCCCCATTTCCTGTGCACCCTCAGGCTTCAGCCATGCTCCGAGCCAGCATCTCCAGCTCCAGCCTCTTTCTAACACAATAAAGCTCAAGGGTTGTTTTCTTTGGGTGGGGTTTTCAGCTGCCCCTGCAGAGCCTTGCCAAATTTAATTTTCAGCAAGGCAAATTTCAGCATCTCCAGCTGATTTCTTTATGTCTCACCTCCAGTTTCACCCGCTGCCTCCTCCTTCCCCCGACAGGGGGCTGGCACTCTCCATACCAGGCAGTGAAAACAAGACTTCTTCCCTCCCCAACTTGTTAATCAAAGCCACAAATTGTGCTCTTTTCTTGCAATCTGAAGTGATCACATAAACAGCAGTGGCAGAGCTAAATGGACATTTGAAATGATCCTGCAGGATCAGCAGAAAGGAGTGGTGTTAACCTCCAGAAACAGAGGCCATCATTAAAAATAACATGCTGGGTTTCCTTCCCTTCTGAGCACAGAGTCCAGCCTGGACATGGAAGAAGTCCCAAGATGCAGGCAACAGGCAATTTCTTGCTTCTGTGATAGAGCCTGGGGACTCTGCTGTGTTTTTCCTCTTTTTCTACTGGGGATCCACGAGCATCCTTGTGTGGATTCCAGGTGTCATCCTCATGTGGTTGCTGCTTTGCAAGGGGTTGTTTCAGCTCCAGACACCAGTGCTGGAGACTGCGTGGCTTGTGCTGTGGGATGGTCGTGTGAAGCCTGGGAGAGGTCTGTTTTGTGGAGATGTGCAGAGAAAGATCTGCCTTCCCACTGGGAAGACACTTGGCCATGCTCAGTAGAAACACCTCCCCCACAACAACACACACTGCCAGCACAAACCCCCCACGCCCAGTTGTGTTCATGGTCAAGCTCCAAAAGCGAAGTCATTGAGCCTCATTCAGCTGAGTGAGTGTCCAGGGGGATGTTTCAGGTTGTATCCATTCCTAAATACTGTCAGGAAACACCACAGTTTTCCACTTAGCCCTTGCAACTTTAATTGTGGGGCACGCCACTTGGGAGCCTGAAGGATGGCTGCTGAATTGAGCTGCTGTTTAGCAGCTGTCTTAACTAGGCAGATAAGCGTAGCCATCAGCACCTCTCTCCTTGATGGAATCCACTGACTGAATAAGCTAAATTCTCCTGGAGTCAGCTTTAGTATTTCCTAAAGGAATGGGGAGGCTCTCAAAGAAGTGGCAGGAGGCACATTTATCTGAGGGGAAACTACCACTCTTGCTGAAATCAGAGGTTGTGCAATGAGAAGTTCTGGTGGAGATGATGAGCTTTGTCTGGGGCAAGATGCTATTCAGGGCACATCTGAATATCACAGTTGGCCTGAAGTGATCCATGCTTGCTGTTTGATTAACATTTGATTTCCTTTTATTGCTTCTCTGCACACACAAAGCTAAATTCAGAGCTGCTGAAAGCCACGGGCAGAGCTGCTGAGTTCAGTAAAACCCATCTGAGGAGTCACAAAGAGCTGGGGGGGACGCTGCTGTTCAGCACTGAGTGGCTCCAAGGCATCAGCTCATGGTGTTGGAGAGAGCCTGACCCCCGAATTCCCTCCAGAACAGGGGTGCAGTGGAGCAGGGGCATCATCCAAGTACCTGATCTTCAGCAGATGGTTGTAGAATTTCCTATCATTCTCCCCAAACAACAAACGAAATACGATTTTTTTACATCTCTCCCATCAAACCAGCATCTGAATGTCCCTAATATATCTCCATAAAAATCTTCACAGCTGTTCTAGCAAACAGCCTGGAGTGCTGCGGGCTTTTATGAGTATTAACTATGTTAAGCAAAGCAAATCTCACAATTACACTGTCTGTGGGAGCAGCAAACTTCTCCCATCAGTCTCCCTGAGCAGGGAAAAAGGGTGATTAGTGTCCTGTTATCATCACAGTCGTGGTTTAAGATGCTTTTACCAAGAGCAGGACAACAGCCCTTGCCCAAAGCAGCTTCTTGTTCCTGCTGCTATTATCATAAGTAACCTGATGTGCTTGACATGTCATCAAATGTTTCTGAGCGGCATCTTCCTTTGAATAATACTTTAAAAACCCCACACTGCTGTTCTGTGTCATTCTTTGGGGGTTTGTTTTGGCATTGATTTGGCAGATCCTGGTCTCATCCAGTTCCTCCCAGCAGCCTCAGTGGGAACAGCTCAGGCCAGTCCTCAGCAGCACTGGGCTGGGACTCTGAGCTCTTGAAATGTTGTGAGGGAAAAAGAATATTAGAAAATTTAAAGGAGTCTGTTTAGCTCTGCTGCAAAGCCAAAAAATAGGACCTGGTTTCTTGTTGTGGGCTCTGGTTGTGGCTTTAGGGGCTGCAGCCCCTCCAAGGCACAGCCATGCAGATCCCCAGGTGCTGGAGGTTATCTGCACCAGTAGCTGCCAGTTCTATAAACCCCAAAGTTTCTGGAAAACTCCCTGGTGACTGGTGCCATGGCACAGGAAATGCCACTTGGCTGGAGCATATTTCTCCTAAATTCCAGCAGTGCAGGGCCCCTCTCTGAGTGCCTCTCTGGTGCCTCTGCCGTGGGTGCGATGCTCGCTGCATTCTACTTTGGACAAACAGGATCCACTTTTCCAGTGTGAAGGTAGGAGAAGTTTAAATGAGGGAAAAAAAAAAAAGGGGTGGGGGGAAAGGCTGGTTGATGGTGATTGTGCTGGAAAACTGGATTTCAAGCAATGGGAATTTAAGTTAATCACAAATGCAGTGTGGAAATTTTGCCTTCCATTAGAAATCCATGTTTCTACAGGGATGGGATAGCAGTGAGAGAGGATGCAGTAAAGCTCCATCCAGCTCACTGTGGTGAGCAAAAGAAACATTTCACTCAGGCAGTGCAGAGGGGGTATTTTGAGACAGTGCTGAGAAAGAAAAGGTCCAGAGCAGTGACAGTGTTGGCCCAAATTAAAAGTACTGAAGTCTGACAGGAGAGAGGTAGAACATCCCACAGGAGGGCAGATGTCAGTAGAGCCCCAAGCTGTTTTCCTCCATTTTGCTAAAAGCCAAGAAGAAAGAAAACAAACCAAATTGCTGTGATTTTTCCCTTAGTTCAGGCTCTGACTACAGCTCCTTCCTTGGGTGTGCCCAGGTGACCCTGGCCAGCCCAGGGATGCTCAGTGCTGCTCCAGTGAGGGCTGGTTTGGCAGTCCCTGGGATTTATCCCAAATTGCTGTCATTTTCCCCCTTTCCCTTGCCCAGCCCCTTTGGGGTGGTGGCAGTATCCCAAGGATTTTCTGTTAGACACAGAGGGGCTTGCCAGGTCCTTCCAGGCTCAACAGGAATCAGGGGTGCAGATCATTAGTGTTTAATTACAGAGGGGCAGATCATTAGTGTTTAATTACAGNGGGGCAGATCATTAGTGTTTAATTACAGAGGGGCAGATCATTAGTGTTTAATTACAGGTTTGCAGAGTTGCCCCGTGCCCTTGGCTGGGGCAGGGATGTTGCTGCTGTCCCCAGAATAAGGGAGCCCCTCCCCAACTGGGACCTCAG
The DNA here is from genome assembly GCA_020086605.1 of Lanius collurio. NCBI lineage: Eukaryota > Metazoa > Chordata > Aves > Passeriformes > Laniidae > Lanius > Lanius collurio. The sequence continues at coordinate 28,453 of JACBWW010000332.1, read as the reverse complement.
AGGCACAGGTGATGTTTTTAGCACATCCCCCTCATCTGTCTCCTCTTTTCATCACAGTGTCTGCTTTCTGCTCCTCCCTGTCCTGGGACAAGGACATTAATGAGGGGTATTTACCGATTATTTTATTTCTATATGACCCCCTGGGGAAGCTCAGGAGGGAGAAGAGACCTGGGGTTGCTGGGAGGAGGAAGGGCAGCCAAGGAATGGACAGATAAGTAGGATGAAGGAAAAATAAGGTTTTGCCCAGTTGGCAGCACCCTATCAGCCAGTCCCAACGCCATCACCCGTGGCTGATCATGATCCCTGCACCACTGGGGTGCCAAAATCCCATGAGGGAGGTGTTGAGTCCCCAAACCCTGTCTGGGAGGCAAAGGTGACTCACCTGTGAGTGAGTAAACCTGCTGGCTCTGTCACTGCCAGCCTCCCACCTGTTCTCAGCCCCCGGAATGGGCTGGCAGTGCTGTAAATCAGAGAAAGCTGTGTCTGGAGACGTGTGTGGGTGTCGAGGCAGCACTGGCCTCTCAAATGAGGTGCTTAACGGGCAGGGCAACAAGAGGGAAGATGATCATCCCCTTCCCTTGCCACTGTAATCTCCAGAGGAAGCTTTTTGTTTGTATTACAATGAAAAGGGTTTTGTTTGCTCTGGGAGCGCAGAGCAGGCTGTTGTGTGGAGGTTGCCCACCCTGGGCATCCCTGACATCGGCAGGCAGTCGGAGCATCCCATTAACGTGTCATGCCAGGCATTTATTTCAACTTCAAGTACAGCTAGCTGCAGTTATGGGAATTTCCATGGCATTTGAACCCTGGGCATTTAACAACAGCAGAGGACCTGACAGCAACGCCCACGCTGGCTCATAACACACCCCCACCCTCCGGGCTCCAGGAAACAGAATTAAACCAGTGGTGAAGAGCACAAGCAGGGGCACAGGCAGCACAGGCACTCAAAGGCTCTGGGAAAGTGAGCTGCCAGAGACAAACCACAGCTGGGATCACAGCCTTTCCAACCAGGAAGGTGTCTTCCAGACAGACGTCAGCTTGGGAAATCTTGTGACCAAAAGAGGTCATGACTTCTTTAGCTTCATGCCTGCAAGGAAAAACACAGATACCTCATGTGCTTATGTAGGGTTTGGCTGTTCTGTTCATACTCTTGGCTGGTAGCTCCTGGCTTTAAAGTTCTTTGCAGTTTGGAATGGCTGAGGTTGGAGGGGCTCTTTGGAGCTTGTCCAGCTCAAACACCACCAGCTCAAAGCAGTCTTAAAACATCCTCACTCCCAAAGCTCCTGCACTGCCAGCAACCCTGTGTCACCTCTGCTCTGGCTCAACAGTGCAGTTGAATCTCCTTGTCTGGAGTAAAAGCCTGCTTCTTCCTGGAATCCTGATGGAGTTCATGTGCTGGCTAGGGCAAGAAGGAGGCAGCATGGAGTAGCACAGACCTTCCCAGGTGCTGCCCATGGAAGGAAGCAGCAGCCCTGGGGCACGCCCTGTCACCCCAAATTCTGTACTGGAGCTGTCAAAGGCATCTTTCTCAGGCCCTTCTGTTGTGGCCTCATGGATGTGGAATGTTGCTGTAGAGGCACGTTTGAAGGGGCCTTTAATGAAGGTGGGAGGGTGTTGAAACACAAGTAACACTCAGGCACCCTGAATTGTCTGGTTAAGCCCAGCCCTGCCAAACTTGTGGCCTGTTCAACAAAGGGTCCTGAGGAGCATCTTACTGAAGCCAGGGCACTCATAAATAGCTCTCTGAGACTAAAAAATGTGGGAGCCTGGCATTGGGATGTCTACAGCTCAGCCTTTTCCAGCCTCGTTGAGACTTAGGGAACAACTTGCCCATAATTCTGTGTCTGTGCACGCTCTCACCTTTGGAATGCACCTCATGCACTGGAGGCAGAGATTAAAACCGGTGGCCAGCCAAGGGGTGACATTTCAGAGCAGCACTCAAGCCACAAAACACTTTTCCAATGTCTTTATGCTTCCCCAATGCCACCAATGTGAGTGCCTTGAATTTTTTTTGTGTGTGCTGCTGGCTCTGACATTAAATCCTCGCCCAAAGTGGTGAAGGAGTAGGAGGGAAAGAGGAGAGAGCTTGCAGAGGGACAGATGGGCAGTGGATATTTGTGGGGCTTTTATAAGGAGGAGGAAAGGACTTTAAGATCCCTTCCAACCCAACCATTCTGTGACTGGGAAATAAGATCCTTGCTGACTTGCTGCTCAGCTTTGATATTGTGTAATAAAGCCAAAAAAAAAAAAAGTACCTAAAGCAATAATAAGCAGATTAAAGGAATTATCTTTGAGGGGAAAAAAACCATCTTTTTTCAGTAAGCTTATTTGAGATGTGATGCAATAAATCATTTATGGTTAATAGCTCCAAGCTGGTGGAGGTCCTCAGGGTTATGTGGTGTTGGAGTACAGCTGCCAATGGCCCAAGGGGATGAATTGGCTCCAGTCCCTGCAGCTCCCTGCAGGCTCACCAGGCTGGGCCAGTGAAGGCTGGGCTGTGTCCTCATGGTCTTGTCCATTTTGCAGCCAAAATTTAAGGAGAAAGAGGTACTAAATTAGTGGTCAACCAAGTAGAAAAAGCTGAGTGCAAATGCCTTTTCTTCTAGGGGCTAGGTGCAGAAACAGAGAGGAAAGTTTCAAGGCCTTTTCTTTCCCTTTAGTGCCTGAGGGCAACCAAAAAAATGAGAGAAGGGTTTGCTGTGGGTCCAAGGCTCAGCACTGAGCAAGGTGGGAGCACTGCTGCAGATTTCAGCAGTGGCGGTGCTGTGGCCAGAGCACAGCAAGGGACTGGTGCTGGGTGCCTGCCAGTCCCAGGCTTAGAGCAGAGCTGCTGCCCCCAATCCAAACACAGAGTATTTATCCTGTCACCCCCGTGTGTTTCCACAGGTCCCAACTGCTTTGCGGGCACCACGATAATTCCCGCGGGCATCGAGGTGAAGGTGGACGACTGCAACATCTGCCACTGCCACAACGGGGACTGGTGGAAGCCGGCGCAGTGCTCCAAGCGCGAGTGCCAGGGCAAGCAGGCTCTGTAGGGGCACGCCCTGGCCAACAACCCGCTCATGGTGATGGTGATGATGGTGACGAAGGAACGGCTTCAATGCTGCCCACACATCCAGCCTCCTGCCTGCTGCAGCAGGGTCACCAGCGAGGGTGCAGAGCTCGGTACCTGCGGGGAAGGGTCTCCCTGTGCCCCTGCAGCTCCTCTCCCACGTTACTCACTCTGTACCCCCTGTCCAGGTGCCTGCTCTGCTGTTGTCACCAGTGCTTGGTGGGGACGCGCTGCTCGGACTGGGGGAGGACAGCAGGAACATGGCCCGAGCACGTTCTTGGCCTGGCCGTGCCTCCGAGGCACCGATCGATTCACTGCTCTCACTTTCTACAGTGTGGATCGTGGGGTTTTTCAAATTTATTTATTTGAGGGTTTTTTGCTATTGTGATTTTTTTTTTTTTTTTTTTTAAGCCTCTTCCTAAGCTGGGATCATTGGGACAATACAGCTATGAGTGGAGCAATAGATGGAGCGTTTTTATTGTGTCTGTAAGCGCAGGTGGCACTAAGGACAGGAGGGAGGGAGAAATTGAAAGGGATGGGGGGTTAAAAAAAAAACCCAACTGGAATGTAACCTGCAGCAGGACTGAGGTAGATGCACAGGTATAGACTGGACAGCCAAGACGCAAAGCTGTATCTGTGTTACACTTTCTCCACTGAGTGGGGACAATAAAGTTGAAGACACCTACGCAGTCACCGTGACCTTGATGGGAGCAGAGCCCACAGCAGCTGCATGGGCAGGCTGGGGCAGCCAACCAGAAGGTGCTCCATGAAAGCAGCATCTGACCTGGCATGTCTGTGTGTGATTCCTGGCTGGGGCAGCAGTGGTGGAGCAGAGGGAAGAGGGCCCCACCTGTTTCTGTTTCCTGGGCTGAGCATGTGTGCTCACCTGCCTTGTCCCACCCCGAGGCTGCTCTGTTGGAGCCAAGGGCAGTGTTCCATTGCTTTCAGCAACAGCAGGTCACAGTTAAAACATGGGATCACCCCACTCTGGAGGTTTCCAGGAATGTCCCACAGCTGTGGCAGCACTAAACTGGCTCAGCTGGCAGGTAAGACCCTTTGCTCCAGCGGGAGGGAGCTGCCCTGGCTCTCCCTGGGAGCATCCACACTGCCAGGGACAGAGCAAGCCACGGTGCAGCAGGGCAGGGCTGGGCTCCTGGTGAGGAAAGCAGCTGCTCTCTGTGCCTGCCTGTCAGAGCCAGAGGTCCCCATGGACCCCCAGCAGCCAAGGGTCCCCATTTGGTTTTCCAGCACTGTTACCTCCTGCTTTCTCAGGCTGCAGCTTCCAAGCGATACTGTGAAAGAAAAGCCACCAATGTCATCTCCCTGCCCTGCCTGCCCAGGCGAGGGCAGGGGCCTTTCCCATCACTGTCCACGCTTGGTTCCCTGCTTTTTGGTCAAGGCCATGAGGGTGGTGGTGCTTATTTTGTTCAGAGTTCAGACTCCAGTCCAGCACCTGCTCTGGACAGCAACAGCAGCAAATCCTCCCCACAGCATCCTCACCGAAGCAGAGCAGCACATCAGGCTCGGTTTATACACACTGTTGCCTTTATACTTTTATTTCTTCCCCGTTGCAGCGTTTTCCTGGAGGGCAGGGGTGGGAGGAGCACTCAGCACAGCAGCTGCTGTCCTGTGGCTGAGCATTGGCTCCCTGCAGGCCGAGCTGGTACCATTAGAGACGTCATCGCCACATTTCTTCGTAAGCTGTTGCCTGTCAGTGACTATCCAGTTTCCAAACTTTCAAACAATAGTGTGCCTGAAACTAGTGAGAAAAAAAAAATATGTAAAAATGGGAGGGAGGGGTCCTAGAAACAATATTTGATGTGTAAAAGACTATATTATTAAAAAATTATTTTGTTAAACATAAAGTGTGTGAACCAGCAAAAAAAACCCCAAAATTACATATTTGTGGTGTATTTTACTCAGCCCCTCGAGCTCCCAGTTCCCCATCTCACCCCTTGCTCCAGTCCCTGTCTCTTCACAGCATTGGTGAATGCAGCTGGGGTGGGAAGAGTAGGCTGGGAGCCTGGAAGTGGCCATGAGAATCCCATGGATGGGATGGGCTGCTCATGGAGTGTCTCAGCAGTAACTCAGTACACCAGCTTTGCTGTGCCAAACCAGGATTCCTGTTTGGGGAGCTGCCATGGACTCTCACTTTAACCTCCATCTGCTTTTGCCTTTTACTGGTGCCATTTTATATTTGATGCCATTTCCTGAACATGGAAATTTGCTTTCAGTTCACAAACCCCATTTGGTACCTCCAGATGTATCATTATTTACACTGATTAGCAGTTACTCTAATTAATTACAGCTTAATTACTGTAGTTAATGTTTGTACAGTGCTTGGAACAAGTACAGCACTATATGTGCCACATATTATTATTTTCTTCGTTATTAATTAAGCACCATCTCCATTCCATGCTGTGCTACTTCATTATTTCCCAAGGAGTCACCCTTATTCCCACCCAGGAGTACTTTTGTCCCAGCTGCCACTGGGAGAAAAGTGCTGCTGGATTGGCATGGGAAGAGCAGTGGGATTGCTGAGGAACATGGGAATGTTTGGGGTTTTGCCCTTCACTCTTTCAGGGCACTGTGTCTAAAACCAAATGGGAAAAAGGCAGATGGAGGGGGACCCCTTGACCCTGCACAGGGAGCTGGAGCAAGCTCTGGGTCACATGAGGGAAAGCCCTGCAGGTCCCATCATGGATGTGTCTGCAAGGTCTCCACGGCTCAGGCTGTAGAAGGGGTCTGATTCCCCCAAGTCCAGCAGTGTCACACAGAGTCCCACTGAGGGATCCCACAGCTCTCCCCAAGCACCAAGGTGTCAGTGGGACATGGTCTGGGACCACAGGGAGAAGCGAAGGGCACAGATCATTTTCTAAGAAAACTTCCACTGTTGATGTGGAAGATTTGCCAGTCATAGGTGGGCAGTGTTTCCACAGCACTGGGGTGCCAGCAGCCCCCAAAATCATTGCCACCAGCTTCGCTGCCCATCAGCCTCTGTCAGGCTGGGGTGGACCCAGAACTGAAATCCCATCAGGCACTCTCCAACTACCCTACAGAATTTCATCCTCATCCCAATTTCTTCTTTTTTTTTTTTTTTTTTTTTAATGTTGTAGTTCATTTCTGCCTTTAATTAATCACAGCTCTGGGCCAGCCAGACCCATTAACTACTCTTCTCATTTAGACCTTTCAGAGATGCAGTTGCAGATGCAATTTAATTTGTTGACCCGTGATCGATAGCAATTAATACCATCTCTTTAATCTTGTTGAAAGGTTCATCTTGGGCTTCCAGAGGCTGCAAGCTAAAGGGAAAGGTGCCTGATACATATGTTATCAGATGGGGAGCACAACCTCCTCTGTGGCCACCATCCTCCCCGTGCCCCCGGGCTGGCACTCCTGAAAATACAACAGGTATTTGTGGGAGATGGAGAAGAGAAGGTGGATAAAGGCAAGGGAAGAGGCTGAGGGGTAGAGAAGAGCAGGGGGCTTGGCAGGACAGAAAGCAGGGGAAGGTAGAGTTGATGGGTTGGAAAAATGAGGGGAGCTAGAAATGGGACAGCCTAGATGTGCCTACAAAATCAAAAGGAGCCAAAAGAACTGGAGCAAACTGGAGCAGGTCAGAGAGAGGACAGCTCAGAGGCAACACCTTCAGCAGAAGCAACAGTGAATTTTGCAGAAGAAACAGACCCAGAGTCAGAAACAGCCCTTCCTCTTGGGGTTCGTACACCCAAGCCTCCCTGATGTGATGCCATCTTTTGTCCCCCTCATGCAGCAGCTGTGTACAGCTCCCTCCTCCTCCTAGCAGTGGGGAAGCCCCTCCCAGGAGCATCACCTTTCCCTGTCCTCATTAATATGCCATTAGTCAAGATTGTTTTATAATTACAGAATTATTTCCTGCACACCCCATGGGGACTGACTCAGCTCCGGAGCACAGCAGGGCAATGTCTTTCTCCCCGAGGAAGCTGCAAAGCACACTCCAAACCAGGCTAAGACGGGGAAAATCCTGAATTTTGGGTACTCTCCATTCTACCAGTGCTCCAGAGGCATCAGCAGATAATGGCTTCAGTGGCAATAGTGAGCTGAGTGCCCTGGTGTCCATCCCCTGGATGCCAAATCCACTGCAGCAACCCCTATCCAGCCACAGCTCTGCTGGAGGTGAAAGCAAAGAGCAAATCCCGGGATTCCAGCACAGCAAGAGCAATAAAGTGTTTCTCTTTGGTGTTTTTTAAAGGGGAAAGAGGGCCCTTGTGGATATATGGCAAATGAATGCCCTTTACATTTCAAAGGACATGGGTTTGCAATAGCAAGTCAATAGAGAAAATGAAAAATTTATCAAGAATCCACCTTTCTTGCGGTGTGGAAGCTTAGCTTTTAAAACACAGGGGATGGAAGGCATGGAAAGGGAGTGCCTGTATTTATGTATTTAGGATCTTAGAATGGTTTGGGTTGGAACCTTTAAAGGGCCATCTAATACACCATATGGATTTATTTGTATTTGCAGATTTAGTTCCTTTTTTTAAAGAGAAAGTACCTTTTTATCATTACTAGCTCCATTACCTAAAAGAGCTCTACTCTCAGAAGATGCCAGTTCATGCCCCCACTCAGCTCCACACAGACAAAGGGATAATTATACTCTAGGAAATCAGAAGGAAAGACAAAACCTGACCAGAAAGTTAAGCCAGGCTCCTTTGGGATGGCACAGAACAAGATGGTGTCCCTGCCAGAACTGACTGGTCTCGTCCCTGGGGACAGGACAGGCGATGGCTGCACCCATCTGCAGAGGTGGCCTCATCTTTTGGGCAGGCAGCTGGGTCTTATCCATGGCTGCTCAAGAGACAGATGAAGCCTCTCCTTTCTCAGGAGTTCCTGTCCTCTGGCTGTGCTGGCTCCCCTGGGGCCACTATTTCATAGAATCAGGGAATGGTGTGGGTTGGAAGGGACCTTAGAAATCATCCCATCCCACCCCCTGCCATGGGCAGGGACACCTTCCACCTGACCAGGCTGCTCCAAGTGTCCAACCTGGCCTTGCACACTTCCAGGGATGAGGCAGACACAGCTTCTCTGGGCAACCTGTGCCAGGGCCTCACCTCCCTCACAGGGAAGAGATGTCTTCTTTTAATTAATTAATTATTTCAGTTAGTTATCTGCATCCCTGGGAGCTGCAAGCTGCTACTCTCTTGGCACTGGGCTTCCCCCAAAAGAAGGCAAGAGCATGGGTATGGTAGCACCAGGTGAGACCCTCTGACAGTTTCAGGGCATCCTTCCCAACACAGCCTTCCTGATCCTCAGCTCCTGGAGCAGCCCTGGTGCTGGGACCTGTGCCTGATGTTTTCTGCACATCACCCCATGCTGCTGGCCCACCCAGTCAGGTGAAAGGAGCCTTTCTGATGTTGGCATCAGGTACAGGAGATGGTGGTCTGGGGAAAGGACGGCGAGAGAGGAAGAACAAGTGTGAGCTATTACACTTCTTTCAGTGGGACAAAGCAGGATCTCAGTAATAATTAATGCCACTATTAAAGATACTCATTTAGACTGTAAGGCATCTGGCACCAGGAAGGACACAGTGAAGGTACTTTTAGCCATTAAACACACAATGTTCCATGCTGCTGTTCTCCTGACAGTGATAACCCAGGAAAGCTTGAAGAGAAACCACCAGCCCACTCTCCCTCCTGGTTGTGCATAGGGATTATCCTGTTGCCCAGAGGGATTGTCTCTTCAGGTATTCCAGCAGTAGCTTGGCTCTGGGTTTGGACAAACAGCCAGATCCAAGCCTAGGGAATTTGAGGAAAAAATATCTTGTGAATCTAGAAGGCAAAACTCCAAGGAAGCAGGTGAAAAAGGGGGCTCACCAGGCTTTATATTGTCCTTCCAAATGATGTGTAATGGCAATGGACTCACAGAATACTGTGGGTTGGAAGGGACCTTTAAAGTCCATCTAATCCAACCCCCCTGCAATGCACAGGGACACTTTCCATTAGACCAAGCTCCTCAGAGCTCCATCCAACCCGGCCTTGAACGTTTCCAGGGATGGGGCAGCCACCACCTCTCTGGGCAGCCTGTGCCAGGCCTCACCACCTCATTGCAAAAACCATCTTCCTTATATCCAGTATAAACTAACCCTCCTCAGTGTAAAACCATCACCCCTTGTGCAACAGGAGTGGAGACTGCAGACAGGAGCATCCCACCACCAGCAGGCTCTGTCTTCTGCAGCCTCAGGTCCTACACTGGAGGACTTTGGGAAAGGCTGCAATAAAGCCAGAGTGAGGAGTTCTGCTGGCATGCTGGAAAGTGTGGCCTGGAGTGTTTGTACCATCCCCAACACTGCCAACCAAGAACTTGGCTAATGAACATCAGTTTGGTTTAAGAGACTGGGAGCAGGGGTCATTGCTCTTTTCATTACTTACCTGACTTGGTGGATGCACCCTCTGCCTTGCCCAAAGTTTTCTGGACTTTCTAGGGCCCGACTCTCTTCCTATAATTTGGCTGTATTTTACTTGCCTTTTCTCTTTTTTTTTTTTTTTTCCAAAGGACAAAAGCTTTGGGAAAGGGAAGAGATAAAAGTGTGAGGAAGTTGCTCTGCTGCAAATAATCCACTCCCATACATGCTGAAAGGCTCGTTTTGCAGTCCATTAAGCTCAACTTAATGCAGGTAGAGCATGTCTGGCATCGAGAGGATGGTAAAGGTTTCGGGGTTTAATTTTCCTCAGATGGAAAATCCTATACATTCCTGGCTGGTGTTGGCACTTCTGCAGCACAGCAAACAGGCCCCACAGGAAGCATGAGGCCAAGGTTAAAGCTCTTCTAAGTCAAGATACTGTGATACCCAAAGAAGCAATTTCCCATTGTATTGCGGATCTTCTCACACTTTATTGGCACGAATAGAAACTGCGAGCCAAAGGGGTGTGTGGGGACCCATTGGAGCTGCAGATGGCTTTAAATTTCCCTTAACTTTCCCTGGATTCAAGGTTATCCTCCTGTCTGGCCAGGAGCACTTGGGCTAATTGCATTTCCAAACAAACAGCAGCATTGCCCCTCCCTGCCCCGCCAGCGTCAAAGGACAGCAAATGGAGACGTGCCTGGATAATAAAGTGTGTTTGTTGTCATGCTGTGAAGTTCCATGGGATATTTAAGCCCTCCTAAAAAACATCCTAAACCCCACTGCTTTTGTCAGCAGCGTGAGAAACAATAAATGGAAGGAGGCACAGGTGCCTTAGGCAAGGGAGCAGGAGGCACTTAGGGAAAGACAATCCTTGAAATCATGGCCCAAATGCCATGAGACCATGGGGTTTTCCTGCCTGCTCCTCTTGGGTGCTTCTGAGAAGATCCAAGGCTGGTCTCCATCCAGCTGGAGCGTGGGGACCAAAGCACCGTTTGCAGTCCCACCTCTCTTCATCCTTCTGGATTTGAGAAAGTGGATCACAAACCAAAACCATCTTTTCCTAGACCAAAACTCCCCCAGTGTTTGTCTGCTATCCGTGAGTGTGATGCCTTGGAGCAGAAATACAGGAATTATTTCTGTGAAATCATGTTATGAGCAGAAATAAGAAATTCCCAAATGGGAGACAAGATCCTGCAGGTTAGGTAAGCATAGAAATAGAAGTTTAGGTGGATGCACACCTGAATTCCTGACCACTGAAGCATCCTCTGAAGGAGTTAACTCTGAAGGAGTTCCCAGCAAGGGAAGAGTCACTGCCAGGCTTGGCCCGTGGCACCTCTAACCTTGAGCAGGGCACCCAGAGGCTTTGGGAAATCCACCCACACCACAGACTGGTTCTGTCATTTTGTCAGACACACTCTTCAAGTAGTGTTACCCAACGAGGGCATTTTGGCTTTAGCTTTTGAGACTAAAAACACTCTTTTGAGAATAAAAACACCTGTAGAACATAGCACATGGCAAAGATTCTGCTACCTCCATGTGCAGGGGCCACCAGGGGCAACAGTGCAGGAGGGAAGCCTTGAGGCATCACAGCCTTTCTGTTACCTCTGAAAACAGAAACCAAGCAGGCTAGAAAATGTGAAAAGAAAGAATCATGACAACAGCTGAGCCACATTCCCTTCAAACAAACAGAAATTTGGACCAGAACCTGCTCCTGGGAGAGGATTCAGGGGTAAAAACTGGCCTCATGAGAAGATGCTACATTCAGCACCAACACCACCAGGAATCTCTCTGCATTCCCAAGACATGATCTTAAAAGCTCTATTCCCCACAGGAAATTATTCCTATAGCAAGAGGCCACTCGATCCGATTTTCTCATATCTATTTGGTGATAAATGTATCTTAATCCACTGCCAGGTAATCTCCACTACCTCTCAGACCCTGGAAACCTGTGCCTTTTGCAAGTAAAAGTGACCTTGGGTGCTTTTCCAGGTGTTATTTGGATGCACTGAGTAACACCAAGGTGACAATGGCTGGAAATACAACATCAGGACAGATCATGCCAAAATCCAGGACAATTTAGAGATATTAAATTAGTGCACAGCCTCAAATTCTTAAAGAGAAGCAGCCAGTATTAAAGTGATGCAACTATCAATGCAACCTATTATGAGTTTTATTCTTGCTATTTTTTATTAACCAATTTTTCATCCTTGCCCTGCTGTGGAAATGCTGTGGCGATAAAGGGCGAGGGCTCGCTCACCTGTAAAACAAGAGCTTTATGGCCTGGCCTGAAATAGATCATTTGCAACGACAACAAGTGCTGTTAATAAAGCTGGGGGCTAGGAAATCACAGGAAACTGTGTTTCATATCACTGCAAGAGAGCTAACTTTGGGGAGGAAAATGAAATGTTAACCAAAAAGCCATTTCCAAGAGAAATAGTCCCTCTGTACATCATGAAACTAATAAAAGTTACATGCAGTCATGTAACAGAAGGAAATTCTTCCTTCTCCTGGTCACAAATCATTTTAACCCCATTTCTTCGTGTTTTCAGGCTCAGAACACAATTGCAAGCTTCTGTCAGCTTTGTTGGTGAATTTATGCAGCTCTTTACTGCTCACCCATTTCTCATCTCGGTCTTTTTCATTAGTGAATCATGGAAGCATTAATTAACTTTTAAGAGGCAGATAGCAGGTTTGTTTTTTCTTCTGTGGATCACTGAATCAAAGGTGGGCCTGAGTTGTTCAGTTATAAGTGGGAATCCAGAAATGGAGAACAGCTACATTTCCAAGTTGTGCTTTCCATGCCCAGCAGGAAACATTTTAATATAAAATTTCACATGAAAAGAAGGGACTTAAAGAAGCATCCATTTTCAGAATAAGCCCAGCCTTTACCAGCTCTCCTGCAAATGCTTTACAAGTTAACTTTTTTGTGGAAAATAAAACTTACTGCAGGGAATGAAGAGGCCAGAGTGCTTTGGAAAACCTGACTCAAGGCATCAGATTGCTGGCAGTCTTGGCAGCAAATGGAAAGAGAAGTCTGGAGATGTGGGCTGCTCTTTGGTCTTGGTGACTGAGGAGTGGAGGAGCTCTGGGCTGGACAGCTGTGCTCCTGCACAGCTTCAGACTCTGGGAAATGCAATGGCCTGGCTTGGAAGGGACCTTAAGGCCCATCCCATCCCACCCCCTGCCATGGGCAGGGACACCTTCCATGAGCCCAGGTTGCTCCAAGCCCCATCCAACCTGGCCTTGGGCACTTCCAGGGATGGGGCAGCCACAGCTGCTCTGGGCAACCTGTGCCAGGGCCTCAACAGAAAAGAATTTCTTCCTGACTCTACTCTAAACCTGCCCTCTGTCAGTTTGAAGCCATCACCCCTTGTCCTATCACCTCGTGCCAGTAAATTGCTTGTGCAGAAGTAGTTTGACTGTTCAGGGTGAACAGCTGTATTTTACAGGTTCATATTAAAATTCCATTCATTATTATTGAAACAATGAACATTGTAGGCTCAGCACTCCTGAAAAGTTTGTGGTGTTTTCAAGACTGACATCCTGAACTGAGATGGAGGAAAACAAAGCAGCCAAAGTACTTCGATGTGATTAACTCTGGGGCTCTGGCATGGGATGGAGGATGGGTGCTTCAGGATCCTGGTCAGCCACCAGGATGTCAGAAAATGCACAATAATAACAGGATCACAAAACCATTTTGGTTGGAAAGAACCTCTGAGACCGTTGAGTCCAACCTATGACTGATCCCTAAAAACAGAGGAGAGCTCCCTAAGGTAGAACAGACCTTCTCACCAGGCAAACACTTTGATGGGCCTTGCCAAGGCACAAATCACTGCATGTGTACCACCTTTCTAAATGAAATGTTACTGCAGTCACAGATCTCAAGTGCCCCTGAAGGCACACTGCTGGATATTTATAATCACTTAATAAACACATGAGAAATGGCACAGTACAGCCCTACATAATCTGTGTGCAATGATCCTCGGTGACAAAGTTTAAGTGACCAAATCCTTTTCCAGGTCTAATGATATTTTGCTCTAGTAAGCCAGTGATATATCTCATATGGCAAAAATAAAGCACTCATGCATAAAATTAATACAGTAAGCTCTGAAGTCATAAAGCTTTCAGTCTGTGATAGATGAGATGAGAAAATGACCAACATGTAATTCAAGTTCTCCCAGCACCTTATTCCCAACAGGTTGTAGGGTCACCTAGGCATTGCATGATCAATCCAGGCTGCTCCAGAAATATAAGAATTATTAACCAACCAGTTGAGGGACCCATCTGGGTCATGTGCATAAAATGCCCTGAGAGGACACAGGTGGCAGGTTCTCCTCATGGAGGTCAAATGTTTTGGTTCTTTCCAAACCTGCACGAGAAAACTTCCAGCAAATTGCTTCCATATATTTTGTTCCCCTCATTCCTTTCAGAAGGGCTCATGATGTGACTAAAGGTGTTTGGTCCAAATCTACCCACTGAATTAGCTGGGCATCTTTCTAGGCAAGCTTCCCCATCAAACAGCAGAAACACAATTCCCACATTGGCTTCCCATAAAATTTGGAACAATCTCAAGAAGTCCTCAAAAAGCATGACAGCAACCTGCACAAGCAGCCTGTGCCACACACTGCTCCCAGAAACACAACTTTGTACAGTGGCAGACTGGCTGCTGGTTGTTTCTGAGGGGCTGGACCACAGTTCTGGGCTTGTGTGCTCTGCCAGACTCCCCTCTCACAAATTGCACAGCCCTCCAGGAGCTCCTGCAGTGTCCTGGTCTTGTGTCCCAGTGTGAACTGCTGTCCAGGGAAACTCCCCCAGCCACCTTGCAAGAGTAAGGAACCATCCAGAAAGTGAGAGCAGGGGGGAGAGAATGACCCAGCAGTGCCCTGAGTCTGCAGCGGGAGCGAGAGCTACCAAAACGCATTGCCACTGCAAAACCTGTTCCAAGCAGCACCTGGGGCCCCGGAGAGAGCAGGGCACACAGCTGCAAACACAAAACTCTCCATAAAAGGATCAAAGAATCACCATAGAATTGTTTGGGATGAAAGGGAACTTAAAGCCCATCTTCTTCCCCCCCCCTGCCATGGGCAGGGACACCTTCCTCTAGACCAGGTTGCTCCAAGCTCCATACAAACCTGGCCTTGGACACTGCCAGGGATGGGGCAGCCACAGCTCTCTGGGCAGCATAATTACACTCAGCAGTGAAAAATATTGCAATTACCTCCTGCAAGTGTGTTGCACACCTGATTGCAGTAACTCAGGGATCAGAAACCCAGCCCTCTATAACAGCACAGACATTGCTTGCTCTGACTGTGGCTACAGCAGGGATCCCACTCAAGGATGTGCTGCAGACTCCATCATTCTGCAATCCAGCCTATGTTTCAACCAGCAGAATAACTATCCTTTGCATGTGAGATGATCAAAATGCTTAAAAAAAAAATCAAACTCCAGCTCCTCAATCAGGAACGCTGCCAAGCTATGGAATCAATAGGTTGTTAGATACTTGAAGTATGGGATCATGTGAAAGCTATCAAATGATTTCTTTGTTAATAAACTGCTACAGTAATTACCATTAGAATAGGAATGGAAAGATATGGATCAGAAATGGAACACTGTGAATGGTTTCTCATTAAGTGAAATTAAAGCCCATGGGATTTTTTTTTTTCTTTTCCCTTGGCCATGATTCTGCAACGTTTGAACTCGCATGCCCAGAGCTGCTCATGCACTCTGCTTTGGATGCCCCCATTTCACCTAAAAATCTTCATGTCACTGAGCCTTCAGTAGAGATATTTTTTTTGACTTCCTCCTCTCCCCCAGTGGCAAAGGGGGGCAGGGAATGGGGGCTGCAGTTGGTGCATCACACACTGTCTCTGCTGCAACTTGTTCAGGGGGGCTTCCAGCAGCTTCTCCTGCTCCCAAAGCCTTGCTATGAAAACCCAATATACAGAGAGACAGGAGGCATTACAGCATCACAACCCAAATTCACTGACTTTCAAAGGTCTGCTGTGCTAAAACATAAGGTTTCAGTTAAAGCATGTGGCAAGCTCCTCAAATCATAAACACATCAGGAGGCAAAACAGCCAGTCCCCCTCCAGCCCTCCCACTTACAGCTTGGGATCGTTAGAGTAATAGATTTTTTTCACTGAAACAGCTTGACCTTGTCTAAAATGCAGGTCAGAGAATGCAATGAGATACTCACAGGGTTCAGCTTTGCTCTAATTAGTGGAACAGAAATTGTCATGCTAGCTTCAGGGGGAGGAGGGAGAAAACCTCTTGCTGCAGCTGGAGGAACAGTCTGGCTGTCAAAGCCAGCTCAGCTGCCCACACAACCATCCCAACTTCCCTGACATCCCTCCTCCTTTATCCTGCCCACAGCTGGGAGAGCACACAGAAGGAGGAGATGCCAAGCAAGTAATTGAGAAGGTCTCAAAACCCCAACTCTTTTCAAGAGGAAGAGAAAGGTTGTGGAGGCTGGAAAACACCTAAAAGGTATCATTCAACATCTGCAAATCCCACTTTACCTGCAGTGCTTAGACAGGACAATATTAATAGCCCCACAGCTCTGCACATAGAGAATTTCAAGTGCTTCCAGACCCTTCCCAGACCTAATGTATTTAATGAAATTGGTTGTCTTCTACTAGCACATAAAGAGGAAGGGGGGAAAGAGAACTAATGGATGTACATTAACCTTTTGGTACTAGATTTCCTGATACTAGCTACTAATGCAAAATGCATTAGAGGGAAACGCCTGGGAACCTGAGTGTGGAACTGCTGTAATGCAGGGAATAAGTCTAAATTCCTGAAGTGGGCACAGCAGGGACCTATGCAAAGATGGTTGCAAGATGATCAAAGAGAGCTCTCCAATCTGCTCTGGGCAGAGAAACGCTGCAAAATAGGGTCCTGGAGAGGTGAAGATTCAGAAAGTGAGTTTGCAGCAGGGGAATTCTTTTGCTCATCCCAAGAGCACAGCCTTTTCCATTGCCACACAAATGCTGATGGGCAGTACAACACATGAGCTCCTTCCCAAGTTCTTGTGCTGACCTGGGCAGCACCAAAACAATGATTTCCCTCCTCCAGCAGGTACAAAATTATCTTTTTTTAAGATTAGCTGTTTGAAGATGAAAGAAGTATCAGGAGCAGTCTGGACAAAGCATAGAGCAGGAACAGAGGAGGTGAGGATGACCATGGCAATGAAGAGACCAAAACAGCCTCAAATGTCTTTATTTGAGGATTTCTTCACTTGCTGTGTGTTCTGCTTTGGAATTGTTAAGACTTAAGTGTTTTTCTTTCAGTGATGTGAGGAAAAAAAGGGAAAGAAAGAGACCAGAAGTGAATATTTTCACTTAATGCACAAAGACAGTTGAAATAGTTACGTTAATGTGCACTAACTGCACGTGGGATATGCAGCACATCTCCAGGCCTGGTTAGAGCCTCTCTCCTTGCTGCACTCAGCTGTGTTTACCTACCATGGTCAAATGTTACTGCTCATGCCTGTAGTGCAAGCACCATCCCCAATTTAACAGAACACTGTGGTGCCATCCAGAGACTGATCCAGAGCCAGTATTGCCTTGCCTGGCCTTCAGTAGGAACTGTGGCTCCTTCCATCTTGTGGATCTTAGTGTGCCACAACTGCAGCAGCTGAACCCCAGCAGGAGGTGCTGCATCTGATCATTTACTTGTGAGTTTGGGAGCTACAACTGCATTTTGCATTCACAGCCTGTCTTTCAGTCCAGCTCCTCCTTAGAGTACCTGACTGCAGGCTCTCAAAACCAAGGGGAAATATAAGGCTGTGTCCAAACCTGGTCCTGATGGATGGCTGACTGCAGCTGAGGTCACTGTGCCCATCCTTTCTGCACCCAGATTCCTTGCACACTGATAAGGCTTCGTGCTGAAACACACGGGCCCTGTAAGGAGGAAATAAAAGCACAGTTATGGGCTTTTCCTTGGATTTGACAAATGTGGATGGAATGCAACAAAACCAAATCAAATGCTGACCTTTTCTCCCCCTCCACTTTCTATTGGTAAGAATCTCCTCAGTGGCCACAGAGATTGCCAAAAGCCCATGTGTCCCACGCTGTCCCAGGGTGCAGGGTAGGCCCAAGCACCCAGCCAGCTCCATGGGCAAGGCTGGTGTCCTGCTGATGGCTGGAACACCAAATCTGTATCTTCCAAGACCTGAGCCTAGGTAGGGACAGGCTACTTCTGAGCCCCAGACACTGCAGCAGCTGCTAATTCTGTGTAGGCTGATTCTAACTCCATCTCTCCTTATTGAGTCAAGGTCTCTTTCATCAAGCACTCTTGAAAGAGGCCACAAAAAGCCATCACTGGAAAACCCCCAAATGTTTATTCCAGGCTCTTCCCAGATGTTTTTACCACACCTTGTGAAACAGGTACACAGCGAGAAAAGAACCAGAGACCAGAAACCTTGTACTGTGACCAGACTGAGCTGGAGAGAACATCTGCCTCCAATTTTGCAGTTAAACAAAACTGTGACTTTAATTTAATAAAAGCCTTCTGCCTACAACCACAGATAAAATTGTTCAAGCTTGGCTGGGTTTAAAACCAGAACCTGGCACCTCTTCAGAAGCACGTTAGTGAGCTTAAGGTAGAAAATCTTCCTGTTCTGACAGACACAAGCTGCTGGGACTCACTCAACTGCTGAGAGCAGGAATGAGGCATTGCATTGGGCATGGGGTGCAGAAGCAAAGCACACAGGGGTCAGGGGCAGCATTTACATGAATAACAATGTTGTTTGTGAGAGGGCTTCAAAAATGATGCACACCACTAAGAGTAGCTGGTTTGAATCCAGCCATGCAGATGACCCTGGCTTTACACAGCCAATCTGAGGGCACATGAAGCAGTTCAACCCAGAGTACAGCCTGGCTCCTTTGCCCTCTCCCAATCCTATAATCTCCTGCTCTCCTAGAACAAGCCTGGGGGACACAGCCAGGCAGAGCATATGGCATTCCCTTGCTGCACAAGGGCAGAAAAAGATCCAGCACTGCAGACTTATTGAATTAAACATTATTGTGGCTAATGCAATCAATAAAGCATTGATTGCATTATCCATATTAATATTTAATTCAATTAAAAGGCCCACAATTTTTTTTTTAAATGTTCCTTCAGATCTTTTATGCTGCAGAATTAAATTTTGCTAGACCATGAATTCTAGCTAGACCCAAACTATAGCTGATCTGGGTTTCTCCTGGCACCAGCTGTTCAAAGCTGTCACTTCCAGCAGAGCAGGAGAAAACCATTTCCCTGGTCAGACAGCCAGTAGCACTCAGCACAAACCCTGCAGAGACTGGGACCCCCCCTCAGGGGACTGGGAAGTAAACAGCTGTGCATTGCAATCCAAAAACCTCAGTTCAGAAGCCTTCCTGTTGCAACTGAGCTGCCAGAAGAGGTAGTCTCACCCCTGCTCCCCCCACCAAAAAGTCTGGCTCTTCTGAGAATTAGCAGTTCACCAAACTAGCAGGAAATTAGCCCAGCCCCACACTAGCTGAAGAAATAAGTAAATTTTTATCAGTTCAGCAAGCTGAGCAAGACAGCCAGCTTAGCTGCTGCTTCACATTCCATTTTTTTAATCCCTATTCTAACCCTGTTATCACTGTGTACCTGTTCAGCTGCAGGGCCTGTGAAGGGAAGCCCTGCTCTGGTGCAGCCCCCTGGGCAGCACTGCTCTGCTGGCAGAGCCACTACTGCTGCAGTGACCATCACTGAGCAGCCACAGCCTCGAGGGGAGCTCAGAACTCCAGAGCTGTGCTTGCCAGCTGTGCCCAGCAGGGAAGGAGCCTCCCGGCCTCTGGGACACCCTCGGACACCCAGGGCGGGCACTGCAAGGCAGCCACGGCCGGTGCTGCTCTGTAGCTCATCCCAGCGGTGGAGCAGAGCCCTCCCCACACCCGCTGGAGCCACACATCCCAACTCCTGCTGCACAACAAGCCCTGGGCAGCAGCCACCCCGTGGCCTCAGCATGTCAGAGCAGGGTCTCACACATGCAGCGGGAGCTGTCGGCTCTCTGCTACTTCATCAGCCCAGACTTCCTGCCAGGAATTAAATTGAAGCACACAAAGTGCATCTTCTCCATAGGAAAAAAAATAAATAAAGGTGGGGAAGCTTCCTCCCCTTCTTCTATCTGATTGCACACAAAATGTTCTTCTGCTTTTAAGGGCAATTTAACACTAGTTAAACTACCATTAATTTAAATCAAACAAGTCTGAAAAGATAGAACATGCTGCACTGCTATTAAAAACAACTGAATCTTCATTTGTTCCATTGAGACACTGCTGCCCATTTCCAAGCCAATCCTATCTGGCTGTCCAAAGACCTCTTGCTGTAGTTTTTAAGCTGGTATTTAAGCCTGCTTTGTTGGCTCTTTAAACACAAAGCAGTCCCTGTAGGTATCAAAGATTCAAACCTTTCCATCAAACTGCTTATGGGAGTAAAGGCAGAAAAAGGTCATGGGACCAAACCAATTAATACCAATGAATGTGACATCAAATCCACCTTATTTCCAGGTGATCTTCCAGTACTGAAGTACAAAATAGCCTAAGGAGGAAAAAGGAAAAGCTTTGTTCTACTGTGTTTCACAGACTTGTCTTCAACAAGATGCCAAGATGCTGCTACCCAGACTTTTCTGGCAGTTCACCCAATGGAAAGGGCAGGCCAGGCCAGAACAGCTCCTGCCCAGCAGCTCTGTCAGCACTGCAGGGCTGGCAGTGAGGAGCTGATGATTCCCTTCCCTCTGCCACCCTGGCAGCAAAGCTAGCCCACAGGAGCTGGAAGCAGCACAGCAAGCACAGGCAGGGGGACCAGATGATCCCTGTGTTTATACATTTCCCCCAAATAACCCACACCAATGTGCAGTCTTACCAGGCTCCAGCTTCCATGCAGACAGCTTTGTCCTGAGCAGAATGTGTGCAGGAATTTCATCAGCCAAGACCCATTTCTGCTGGAAGACTGCCACACAAAGTAACTGCTCCAGAGTAAGTTTGGTCCTGAGACACTGGATTTCTGGTGGAAATAGAACCAGCTTCAATCCCCTGCCTAGAATTATTGCCTTCCTTGAATTAATTCCCTTCAGTCACTCACTTCTTCCATGAGCCTTGCCCAGGCTGATCAGTGATAACCATATTGAGTCCCAACAGAGCCAGTCAGGTTCAACCTCAGCTCAAGAGCTTAGGACAGCACAGGAAAGAGGGGCTTCATCCCCTAAAGGCTGTGCAGGTGCCAGCTGGGTGAAGCACTTGCTGACATCTCTTTTACCAGAGAGATGCACCTTTGGACACTCCCATGCTTGTTATCATTACAAGAGGGCTGTGAAACAACAGAGCCACAGCACCTCCCAGCTATGCCATTTCTGATTTGAGAGCAAAAGCAGCTACTGCTGCTTGGTACTACGTGGTTGCCTGTTGTTTCCCTGAACCACTTGCAGAAATATCAAAATATCACTCAAAAAGATCTCACACTATTCACTAAAAATGTTATTTTCTGTTAACTATTAGGAGTGTTAAACTGATGCTGTCACTGAACTGCAGACGTTGCTATTGAAGGTGTTACTACATGTCCCAAATGAACTAGTTAATTATGAGAAACAGGTCATTTTCAAGGGAAGACGCTTGAAAATCATTAACCTGAGGAAGAACTTTTTGCCTGGCACAGGTTGCCCAGAGAAGCTTTGGCTGCTCCATCCCTGGAAATGTCCAAGGCCAGGCAGGGCATAGGCTTGGAGCAGCCTGAGATAGTGGAAGGTGTCCCTGCCCATGGCAGGGGGTGGGATGAGATGAGCTTTGGGGTCCCTCTCAGCCCAAGCCATTCTGTGATTCACAGTATTTTTGATCAAAATCAATAAAAACACCTATAATCCAGAATGCAAGTCTTGGAATTCTATCTCTTCACATGAAGTAATGACCACTACATAATCTTATAAAGTCCCTTCCAACCCAAACTATAGCTCTATGAGAAGCCCCAATCATCAGTGCACATTAAGTATATGCAGGTTAGCAGGAGAATACTACTATGAATTCATGTTACAGTTAAGGTTATTACCTTTTAAAAGAAGATTTTCTTTGATAAACTCATCTACTCACGGCTTCTGACTAAGCCAGACTATTATGGCCATCAGAGCCACAAGTGTCTCCCACTTCCTGAAATACCTCTTCCATTTTCAGCCTGCCTCCTAGTACTTTCCTTTAATGCACCCTGGGTTTTGGACTAGAAGAGACAGTGAAAAATGATCCCAACACACTCCTTACCACATGCCTCAGGAGTTTAGGAGGTTTCAGAAGACAAAAATCTATCCAATGGATTAAGGTACTTGATCTATGCTTCCTACAAGGCTCTTTTATCAAGTGCTATCTCTCTGCTTTCAACAATGATCAAGAGCAAATTAAGCAGCCTCTGTGTCATTGACCTTTAAGTTTTGTGTACTTGCAGTGCTTCAGTAGTGTTTGGCACCTGCCATAACTCTGGCATCCAAAGTCTACTGTGAGACTCTTCAAGGCTACATCTACATAAGCTGATCACGCTCTGAATTCCTGCAGAGACCTGAAGCAGATGGGCCAGGGCTAATCTTGGGTAAGGCTCTCTCCTCAGTGTGATATGGAATGATTCTTAATGTGACTGGAGAGAAATGCTCCTTGATAACACAACTGGATTCAAGGGAACACGGACAAGGTTCAGAGCATGGCTTAAAAAAACCCAAAACATTCAGGGCAATTTTCTAACCGAGTTTCTTTGCATCTGCTGAGGAACAATGGCTAAATCTGTAAAAGTGCTGCCTCTACTTTAGGACATTAGAGCAGGATTACTGATGGGTCAAATTTCTTTCTGATACAGGGCAGAAAATCTCCATTCTTAAGAATTTTGCAGAGATTCACTGCTACTTTTGCAAAGAACACTGCATTAGGTATATTGATGTGCTATGAAATGCCAAGTTAAAATGTGCCGTAACTGTTAAGACAAATGCCCAAGTCCGTGCAGTATCAACTTGGTACCTCACTGCCAGTGTTTACCTGCACAAAACCCCAAACCACATTAATCCCAGGGGCTGTTCCACCAGTTAATGAGCCCTGCATTTACTGAAGAGCAATGACTCAGTCTAGCATGAGTGACAGATCAAGTGACAGACCAGCTACTCAAATCCAGCAGATGCTATTGAAAACGGGACCTGTCCTACCTGCTGTGTACAGTTCTAAGAGTTCTACAGAGCACAGGACCTCCAGCAGCAATGGGTACAGAAAACAGCTCTCTTCCTCTGCAAAAGCAGCTCTTGGGTGTGGTACACCATCTCCACAGCTGTACTGAGCTGACAGAAAAGTACTTCCATTTACCTGTTGAGATATGTACAGGATATGCACTTATTCTGCAGCCAAGCTCATGAAGTAGATGCTCCCAATTTACTGCACACAGAACTTCTATTATTACAAACAATACAAAAACACACAGAACTTTTATTCTATCCCACAGCCATCATTCTTATTGTGTATTATTCCAAGACACCATTTTCCAATTACAAATTCACAAACTAAGACACGAAATATTACATAAGAGCACAGAGTGAGGAAGTAAGATTCTGATAATAATTTATGAGCCATTATGAGAAATATTGTAACAAATATGAAATAATCAAATATTGATCAAGTGTAGTCAGCTGTTTAGGTGCAACTGTGCAAAGTGAAGCCTAATTCTTTTGTGATCACTGGTTTTTTTCCTTTAAAGTAGCCATGAGAACAACCATACAAATTTACAAAAATATTTATTATAATAATTTAATAAGGAACCTAATGCTTCAAAGCCTTCAGAAAATAGAATGGAATTCTAGTTACACATTTACAAGCATGAATGAGGACAGGAGTAAAGCATTCACCTTTGAACAAATAAGTAAATTTTAGACCAAGATTTTTAAATATAGTGTTCTTAAAATTATCTACTTCCAGATGAATTAAGGCCATTAATTTAACTCTGATTTCTACAAGATTTATCCCATGCCAAGAATTTCCAGCAAAGTTCAGTTGAAAGAAGTTATAATAAATGTCACATATCACCTGACATGTCTGCACAAGGTCAGATGCATGGAGTCCTTTTTTTAGAAAATACAAATTCTGACCTGAGAAATCTTGATAAATACAGTAGATCAATGGATGTTAAACACAACATAAAAGGGGTCATGCTCAATTGCCTACAAAGGGATGGTTCAAATCAAGAAAGCACAAGATTTCACTTCTCAAAATCCTAGTTACAAAATGTCAGTGATCATTTATTAAGCATTTATTAAGTTCGGTCCAAAAATAAAACATAACTAAATAAGCCAACACACACTTCACAAATCCTCTCCTCCATTGTACATTCATTTATTCCAGCACATCAGCAATCTTAGTAACTCACTTAAATGCTCAAAGCTCTCCTGAATCCAAATCACAGCTTCAGAGCAGCGTTTGCCAGCGTGTCCCAGCTGCTCAAGATTGAGCCCATTTTGAAGCCTTGCTCTCAAGATGTTGCTGTTTGCTATTCACTTCACAGGCAGGAGCTGAAATGACATCACACACTCTATGAGCCAGCTGGAGGGGGCCATCCACACCTTGCCCTGCCGGATCTTCTCCGGCTGGAACTTGGAAGCCGCGTCATAGATGATGTACTGGGTGCAGAGCCTCTGGTCAGAGGTGGGCTCTGCATGGTAGGCCACTGTGTTGATGGTCTGTGTCACGTCACTGTCTGGTTTGGGCTGCCTAACCAGGACCTGGCCTCCTGCTGCCTTCACCAGCTCCAGCAGATCACTCTTCTGGTGATGTCTGAAAGTTCCCAAAAAAATAGAAGTAGCATCCATCAAACAATTTAGGCAGCTATGTGGAAGAAAAAAAAACAAGCATAAATACAGGACTTCACAACTGCATAGAGAGGGAAAAAGTGGAAAGTAAAAATCAGAGCATACAAAACCCCTACAATTTAAAATAACCACCACTGGAAACTAGAACAGTAACATGCAAGGTTCTAAGGATAAGTATGCAACCAAGAAAAGCTTGTTTATGTGGTAAATCCTTGCTTCTGTTTTAAATACTTTCCAGCACAATGGGGTTTGAACTATGAGTTAGGAATATTTACAGCTGCTGTTACAATGAAGTTAATAAATTCTCCAGTGTAATCCAGCAAGTAACCAGGAATGGACCCAGTTAGGTATAAAAAGTGACCCTAAATGGAAACAAATAGTAATAAAACCATTTTTCTTTCAACTTTCCGAACTATGTTCAAAAGCTGAGAAGGCAGAAGCACATCACTTCCTGTGCCATCAGGTGTAATACAGTGAGTGCAATACAGTGTTCCCCTGACAAGGTTACAGCAACATCTCCACTAATGGAGAAAAATGACAGCTTTATGGGTGTTCACGGCTCTTTGGATCACCTTGCACATAATCAAATTTCTGTACAAGACCACATTAAAATTTTACATCTCCTGCACCTCTGCGTGTGGCAAAGGGCAGAGCTGCCCGAGCCCCAGGTCATTAATCCAGCCTGTGTGGAGCAATAAAACCCACCAGCTGCTCCCGGTTGAGCCGCCCTCGCTGGGGGCCACCTTGGACTTCGTACTTCTCTTCTTGTTCTCGAACGGAGCTCTGCAGACAGGCTTGTACCCCTAAAAAGCCACAATAAGGGAGGCAAAAATTAGAGACCCCAGGCTTCAAGAGAGGCTTGCATGGCATTTTAGGGACTAAAGAGTTGTGCTAAGATAAAATTATTACAACGCAAGACATTACACCCACACAGCATCAAAGCTTGTGTGCTTTAGCAATTTGCTTTTAAAACTCGAAAAAATTTACAACAGTGCCTGAAGATGCAAAGTGAGATGGAGAGAAGTAATATGGCACTAAAACCAGTGCTATAAACACCAGGAATTATTAGCTCTTCCTCTTACCCTCTAAAGGTCAACCACTTAATGTCAAATGTCAAACTGCTGATCGTTGGGAAGCTCAAAGCCAGCATGCAGAGCCAACACGGCAGTTATGAAATGGACACAATTGCCTGATGAAGAGCAATTACAAGGCAAGCACAAAGCTGCTTCTGAGCAGCTACGGCCTCAAATAACAAATCAGATGGGATTTCAAGGTCTCCAGGATCAGCACGAACTGGAGATTTATGCTGAGGTTTAACAGTGGCATTCATTTCTGTTAGCACTGCTGCATAATGAGATTGTCTTTTAGAGTCAACATGTTTTTACCTTGTTTTAAGGCCAGTTATTTTTTCCAATGGAGAATGCACTGATGGTAATGCATTGCTAACGTCCATAAAGTGTACTGCCTGACCTCACTCCGGGGAGAGGAATTGCTGTGGTCACCCATTCAAGGATGGAACATTTTGCCTGCATGTACATTGCAGTCATTAATAAGAATTACCCAGGAAAAAGTTTGCAAAGCTGATTTTGAAAACGGTTGCACGAGGATTTACAATGTGGCCGAGGCTGTAACTTTTATAGCACCTCACTCCCTGCACAGTGTTTCTAATCCAGGCAACTTATTTGCAACGGGAAAATAGGAAACCCACAGTACATGAAAAATATAAACTGAACACAATCAAAAGAGAAACGTGGGGGGCTGACCCTAAAAAGGAAGAAAGTCCAAGGCTATGAAGAGAAATATCACTGACAAAGGATGCCATGAAAGTAAGTAGACAACGGATAGGAATATCTAATCCAGAGAGATCTTGAAAGAGACTCTTGGTAATTTCCTGTCAGTTCATACAAACTCACAAAATGCAATGGGAATTCACATTTTGGGTAGCAGGAGTCCTTCAAAGTGCTTACATCAAAAAAGATAAACCCCTACAGAAAATTACAACTGGCTGAATACTGCAGCAAATATCTCTCTCCCTGCACAAGTATCAGATTGATTATTTGCACTTGTACATTCCTTCAAAGAAAATTAACATGAACTAGAAGGGCAAACCTAGTCATGGATTTTCCAGAAAGGCAACTTACATATTCATTATTGATAACAGCTATGAATACTGATAACTTAATTTCAGTATTCATAACTCAAAAATAAATCTAAAAGCTATTTCACATTTTATTTATTTATTTTAAATCACCACAATTCAACAAGACTTCCTGCATCAATGTGCCTCTAACTTACACTGCTATTCTTTCCCTCCAAGGAAATACAGATATTAATGGGTGCCACTTACAATAAAGGAAGAAGTCTCATCTAATCTTAAGAACGGAACTGTCCATTCATTAAGAGCATGCTTTATTTCAATCCACCATCAAAAGCTCGATTTCAAGGACTTTCACTACAGAGATGAGGTTTTTATACAATAAGTACATCACAAATTGAGCATCCAGTGCCAGCATCAGTAAATGAATCAAATGTGATACAAAAGTAATAAAAGACTGAATGAATACAAAAGACTACAATGTCTTTTTGAACTGCTGCTTGCCTGAAAAAAAAAAAAAATGAAGTCAGGGAAGTGACTAATGTCAGCAGAGTGTTGATGTCATAGAATGCAAAATCTGTTTCACACACATCAGTCCATTTCACACTGCCAGGTCCTCCAAGGAGCCTGAAAGCCTCCAAGTTCCTTGTCACAGGTAATTACAATTCTCCAACAGGGCCAGAAGAGAGACTCATCCACCTGTGTCCTGTTTTCACTGTGCCCACAAGAACCACAAGGCAGACATCTGTTTCCTGGAGAAACTGGAAACATGCAAACTGCCAAGTGTCTGCATGATCAGCATTCTCATTAATTTTAACTTTCCCAGTTAGAAACAGGCCAGATCTGTGTCTTTAATAGGTTTGTGACACAAAAGCTATGTTTTCCACATAGCATAAAAAGCCAAGAGCATGAATTCTCAGTGCCTAGGTATTTTCCCCTGACATAAATGTTTTAAGAAGCCACACTGTTAGGCCTACACACCCACACCTTTCATGGAGCAACAGAACCTCTGGGGTTTTTTGGTGACAGAAAAATAGTACATTTTCAATTAGTGAACGTATTTTTCACACAAGATGTAGAAGGAGAATTTGCTCTGACACATGGGTCAGAAAAACTGATGCAGTAGCAACCAGTGTTTAAGGAAGGTGCTTACAACACTGAGGTAAACAGTCAAGGATTATCTATCCATGGGGGAAGGATTCCTGACTAGAAGGAAAGCAAAATAATTTAAGTGATGGATACCAGTATGTCCTTTGACTGCAGATTTTGTTCAGACTGATTTGTTGCCAAGTGGCTCCTTTCTCTTCAATGACTCCTGCATGCTACAGACTTTGTATTAAAGAATTAAAGAAGTCAAATATCGTAACAAAAAAAAGAAACAAAAGGGAAACGTGAGAGGGCTTAAGCTGTTTTTCCACCTAATTCATTACTCATTTGTTTTGACAAAAGATTATTTTCCTGTTCATTTCCTCCCCTCTCCACACAAAATGTAGTGTCAAGCCACCACTTGCTTCTAGATCTCTAAGTCTCCATTATCATGTTCAGGTGCAGTAAATCCTAAAGGATGGAATAGCAGAGGTGAGGTTCTTAAAGACAGCATAATTGGTTTGGGTTGTGTTATGATGTCATTTGGAAGCAGCAGGAATGCACAAGTTCTACCATACTTCCAGGAGATGCTATGACCACCACAAGATGATCTTGTGCTTAAAACAATAATATCCCAATTTCACACTTGAGAGCAGGAATACAAACAGAAGATGAGAACACACTGCAGGCCTTTCCAACCCATTTTTTTTTTTACTGCTAGGGATTTTATTTTCTGTGAAAACTGAGTGTAAGTTGAGTCCATTCAGTATAGCCCAAGTCACTTCCTTCAGTAGGTATTATTAACTTTAAAGCTGCTAATGTGTAAATGGCTGGATAACAAGACAGTTCCTTTTTAATGGTCTCTTCACCCAACTGAGTATCATACTGATTAAGAGGACATATAAAAGGAAATAAAACTGCATATTTTATTCACAGGTATATCAGTCTGCTACTTCTACAGGGACTTTTCCAGAAGCTCTTTTGACATTACATCACTTAAGCCAAAATTTCCCTTTGATT